>RCUC01127531.1:0-58765 GCA_003697995.1 Taxidea taxus jeffersonii
TTTTTTTTTATATTGAAACCTCAATATCATTTGGTTTATTGAATGACATGTAGCAGACATCAAATATTTGCCAGACTGTCTTCAGACCTGAGCTTCTGTTCATTCACATTGAAGTTAAATGCTGGTATCTATTAGCAACCAATACCAGGTGTGAATTGAACATGGGGCTGATATAGGTTATGCCTTTGCAGGCAGGCAATAGATTACTTTGTGTGTTTCTTGTGAATGGTCTGTCATGTGCAACCTTCAGATGCATCACCTCTGAGCTGGCTAGAGGCCTAGGATAATAGTTCCCACAAACTCAGCACTTAAAACATGTCTGTCTTCTCCTAGTTTTCATGGGTCAAAAGTACAAACAAGATAAGCTGGGTTCTCCTCCCAGATTCTCATCAAGGTGTGAATCCTGGTCTAGCTGAGCCTGTGGTCCCATCCAAGGCTCATATCCTCGCCAAAGTTCACTAGTTGTTGCCAGAAAGCTATTCCCTGAGGTTAGCAGACTGTGTGACCTCAGCTTCCAGAGGCAGCCTGCCACTTTCTGTCATGTAGTTCTCTCCATATTACGGCCATTTCTTCTTCAAGGAGGGCCTTTGCTGCTGCTCTCATGTTCTCTGGCCTCTGGGTTCTCTTTTAAAGTGCTTACCTCTTTGGCCATAGGTATTCAGATTAATCTCTCTTTTAATTAACTTAAAGTTAACTGATTGGAGACCTTAATGACATCTGCAAATCTCTTTCTCTTTGCCATGTATTCAGAGGTCTTACCCATCCCAAAAGGGTTCAGTTATAGAGGGTGTGTACGCGAGGGGCAGGAATCTCAGGGGCCAACTTAGAGTAAGTGAGACATCCCACATTCCATTGAAGAGAGGCAAAACTCTTGTACTCAGCTGTAAAATGTGCACAGTAATACCTTCACCCATGCATTGTATCATGAGGATTAAGTGACATAAAACATGCATTCATCAAAGTACCTAGCAACATGGTCAGGCTCAGAGTGACTTATTAAAAAGAGCAACATTGAACCTACCAGAGACTCAGTATTGCTTCCTATTCCTGCTGCACCAGAATGTATTTTCAAGGCCACGATGGTGTCCAGCCTTCTGCTCTTCCTCCAAGGGCTACCTAGGTAGATGGATGCCTACATGGGGGTTGAAAATGTGCCAGGCATTCCTGCAGACTCAAATAACATTCCCCTCTGTATTGTTGGGGTAAAATTTAAGAATGTAAGATTTGGTGGGGCACCTGGGTGGCTCAGTTGGTTAAGGGTCTGCCTTAGGCTCAGGTCATGATCCCAGAGTCCTGGAATTGAGTCCCACATCGAGTTCCCTGCTTAGCAGGGAGCCTGCCTCACCCTCTCCCTTTGCCCTCCCCCTGGGTCTGGCTCATGCTCTATCTTTCAAATAAGTAAATAAAATCTTTAAAAAAATGTAAGATTTGGGGGTTGAAGAGGCCACCCAGACATCATTTTCCAATATATCACAACCAGTAAGACACAAGAAATTTCCAATAAGGGCCAGATTGATATCTGGAGCTGGAACTAAAGACTCCTTGTGGGGGAACTCTTCATTTAAAGGATGATGAATTGTTTCCATGATCTAAGGTAGGGCCTAGGGGTTTTGAGCAATTTATTTACCAAAAGGTATAGAGATGTTTGGATATTTATTAGTCGGTATGCAACATGTATATACTGGCTATAGACTGGCCCTATTTGTAGTTTAGGAATATTTACCTCCCAGAAGATTTCCCAGGAGAGGTAACCTGTCAAACCCTCCTCAGGGCTAGCAATTAAACTATCAGAGGGTAGGGGAAAGTCTGTCTTATGCAAATACCTTGATATGGTCCAGGTCCTTGTGGTGGGGAAGAGAGAAAAGAGTTTCAGAGAATAAAAGGGACCTGTTCCGGAGTCCAGCCAGCTCTCCTCCCCTGGGCCTTGTTCTGTCTCCAGGAAAACCTCTAACATCTGTTACATGCATCAGCTACATCACCGCAGAGCCCTGGTACTGCTCTTGCATACACGAGACCACGGGAAACTGGCTTTATTAATTAGAGTGCTTGCCCAATGGAACTATTTGCTTCCATTCATAATTCATCGACATCCTTGCTAAATATTGGGGTATTCACTCATCCCAACCAATTATCTAAGAGAAGCTACATCCATCATAAGGGTTCACAAACTCAGAGACTAGAATATAAAAAATTCTAATTAACGGAAGCCTACTTTTAATGGCTCATGTGCCCATTCTTATCCATATGCATTCAATACTTCCCAGTAACAGAAATGAGGTGCCAGCCGGGATGACACATTAGAACACAGCAGCGGGCCCTCTCTGGTGGAGAATGGCTGCTACGGTGGCACATTCAAAGGCTCATGTCACCTGTGAACAATGAATGATGGAGGTTCTGGTTGTCCCTTCCTGAAGCATCTTCATCCCTCCTTTTAACCAGGATTGGGGCAGAGTAAGCCCAGGACACCAGCAGTGTGTCTGTGTCATCAATGGATACAAGGGTTCCACGATCCACTCCCACTACTTGGACATCCAAACAGCCACACTAGTCCACTTTCACCATTCAATGAAAGCCAGGCAAGGTTGAAAATCAGGCCCCAAACCCCTTCCAGGGTATCAGACCTCAGGGGGTTTCCACAGGGGAGATTCCTGCCTCCTCCCAGCCCTGAGAGCCTTGAGGGCTTTGAGCCGGCCATCACACCCTTCTCCCTTCTTCATGCTTTGAATGGCAAATCATTAGGGCTTCCTCTAGGGCTTGAGTCAGCCCCTAACTTACATAAATTATGCATGGAAACAGGCAGTTTCTTGCTCCATCTTCCCTCTCACAGGGTTAAGGCAGTCTTCCCACGTGAGGTTGCTGCCTGTGTGAGCATTATAACAACATCCTCCAGTTGATTTGATATAGAGGCGTGGGCAGTCTTCCAAATGGGTCCTTTCCACCATCTCTTCCTGCTCATATCCCCATGAAAATGACCTTCTTAATACTGTCTTCAAAAATATCATTGAGTCCTGTAGAGGGTTATGCACAAATATCTCTGCCATGGACAGTCCTGGAAATTGTTTTAAAAAACCTAGCTTCCCACCTACCTATTGCCATCTCTGGCTCAGGTGTTTCTTCACAGATTGATGCCACGTACACAACGGAGTCCTGAAGTTCCAGAAGATATATTGGTGATGGGGAAGATGATGAATTAAACATTCCATTTTCTTAAAAATAGAATAAAATATCAACACACAAGCTTGTTTTTAACATTTCACAGGATCCTATAAAACTAACAGTGAGCTACCATCTCTTTCCTGGTTTGAACAAAGTGGTTTTGAGTCTCTGTGGCCAAGTCTTTGGGAGGCAAGGGATGATAGCTGCTTTAGGAGTTTGTGAAAATAAATATTGATAATGGTTATTTGAAAAGACAGCACCGTTCCGATGAACTTGCGTAAAGGGTTTTCAGAATGGAGGCTGACATGCAGGCACTGGGTCACTGCCATATTTGTTTCTCATTGGCTCCATATTGGAAGGTTCCTTTGTTTTGTCTCCCACCTTGAACAGGGATATAATATGGTCTGCTTGTAGCGATGAATGGAAGAGCATTGGCTTGGCCCTTGGAAATTTTGCATAAGAGTCTTTCTGAGTATTGAGTGGTTTTCTGTATTTCATTTGTTTAAAAGAACGTGGAATGAAAACCTCACTTCTGGGATTCTTTTCAAGAGTCACACACTGCTGTTGATTGTCAGTCACAATTAACATTAGCGGAGGAATGATTGTTGAATATTTTCTGATGCACTGCAATGTGTGGCCCAGCAGTGTTGCGCAACTAAATGACAAAACGGCAGTTCCCTGTTGTAAACTCAAGTGTGCACTGTTACTCGTCATTCTGAGAGCAGCTCTCACAGTCTCAGAAGGTTTTTCCGTAGAAAATAACAAATCAAGCCCATGTGAGGCTTTCTGTCAGTCTTCAGAATTTCAAATAGCATCTTCCAAAGAAAGAAATATAACATTCATATTAAGAATGTGGGGCTTTTTGAGAAATATATATTTCTGAGAAAATGTGTCTTTCAGATTTCAAAAGATGGCTTACTGCTTCCGATGAGTCATTGCAAGGTGTCAATTGCCTACATAGCATGATTCAAAGTAATGTCAACAAAACAAAATTATTATAATGATAACATCTTGAACTCATACAGCATTTATTCTGAAGACTAGAGAGTCATATAATCACATTTACTTGTAAAGCTTCTGAAAGTGGGATGCTGTATTCCCAAAGACAGTAGTACAAAGAAATGCTAAAGTTGGCACTAGGTTGAAGGTGTATTCACACTTCCTATCTCCCACAAAATTATTTTCATTAATCATTGTTTATAAAATATTGGTTTGGAAAAAAGTGACAAGTTTTTCTTGTTTCTTCTTCCTCTTTCTTTCCTTCATTCCTTCTTTCTCTGCCTTCCATGAATATTCACTGCAGTTGATTCATTCAACAGAGTATTTGTGGACACCTACTGCATACTCCACATTGTTCTAGGTCCTGAGATGTAGCAGTAAATCAAAGAGGAAAAATTCTTTGTCTTCAGGTGTCAGGCATCTTGGGAACCACTGGCTTCAGGGCAGACACAGTCAAGTCCGAGAACCACCCATGCACAACTAGTCATGGAAATGGTACATAAATGGCATCAAGAAACCTCCATTATAAAGACATGAATCTCCGAAAAGGGTGGACCCCAAGTTCCTGAGGAACATGTGTTTTGCCAAGAAGCACAACAAGAAGGGCCTGAAGGAGATGCAAGCTGACACTGCCAAGGCCATGAGTACATGTGCCAAGGCCATCAGGGCCCTCA
The DNA here is from genome assembly GCA_003697995.1 of Taxidea taxus jeffersonii. Classification (NCBI taxonomy): domain Eukaryota; kingdom Metazoa; phylum Chordata; class Mammalia; order Carnivora; family Mustelidae; genus Taxidea; species Taxidea taxus. The sequence goes on from RCUC01127531.1 coordinate 4,830, forward strand.
TCAAGCCCCACGAGATCAACCCAAGGTCCCAAAATGTGGCAGCCACAAGCTCAATTGACTTGCTGACATCATTCCCCTAATCTCAGGAAAGGTGTTCATGCTCATCTTGCCAAGGGTCTCAGGCTCTGTTGACCAAAGGCCAAGGCTGAAATCAAAGCCAAGGTTTAGCTGTGGTTCTAGCTCGGGCTCCCAAAGATGTCTATGGCCCCACAGAAGTCCAGTGCAGAGACTTCTGTCAGCCAGTGTGAGGATGGAAGGACTTGTGCCACGCCTGAGCTTCTGTCTGCATCCAACTTCTGTCTGTGTCCTCCTATGGTATGTGCATAAGTAAACCTGAAATCTGAGGCAAAATCTGCTAAAAAAAGGGGGGGGAGGGTTCATTTATCTCTGAGCTGGTATTAGAGTTGATATATATAGAGAGAGAGAAAGAGAGAGAGAGAGAGAGAGAGAACTAGATGTTAACAATTGCCCTTGGATAAAGAATAAGCAAGAAAAGGTATAAGGAGGGCCAGTTGTGGGAAAAATTAATAATGTTATAACTTTAAAATAGAGTGTTCAGAGAGGAACCCGCTCAGATCATGGAGCCAGGCATGGTTATAAACACAAATATGAAGACAGAATGTTAGGCAAGTCTTCACTGTGGAGGGGGCCATGATCATGGGTGGGAGAGACATAAGGGACAATGGCTGGAACACTAATGGATGCATGTAGCAGGCACTACAGATTTGCTCCCTGAAGTCCATTTCAACCCCTTTCCCTTCCACCTTCCACTGCTGTAATGGCTGTGAGGGTAAAATCCATAATATTCCAGCCTCTTACAACCGGGGTAGTCACATAGCCCAGTTCTGGCCAGCAAGGGACAAGCAGAAGTCCCTGAGGAAGCCTTCCCTTTCCAAAGAAGAAGGACACATCTACTAGGAGAACATCCAACCCCTTTCTGCCCTCAGGAATGTTAGTGTGATGCCTGGAAGCCCCACAGGGAACTTGTGATCCTGAAAATGAGAAACAGAGGCCCTGGGAGAAGGAAGAGGAGAGATGCCATGTCCCCATAACATTGAGTGCAGCTACCCACTCTGGAGTACAGGTTCTATAGGTCTTTTGTGAGAAAAGAAACAACTCTTTATTAGCATAACAACAACAACAACAATAATAATAGTGTTAATTTCAAGGTCTTTCATTAACAATGATGGCCTAAACAAATCAGGGTCTCTTCTACTTTAGTGAAAGCCTGAGCAAGGATCTGAGCAAAAAGATGAGGAAAAACTCTTTTTTCATAGAGAACGGCCTGAAGTCTGGGCCCTGGAAATAGCAAAGACTCTTCTAGGTACAGAATCGAGGAGCATGGCAGGCCACGTCTCCCTCCTGTGACCTACGCCATCAGTGTATTGCTCTGACAGGGGAACACTTCTCAGAGGAAGGTGAAATTTACTGAGACCCCAAGAACTTTTGTTTGTGTGAGTTATAACTATGGACATTTGTGATATTAGGTTTTAAAATTTTAATGTATTTATTAATTAATTCTTTTAAAATAGCAATAATGAAACCATCACATATGAAAATAACCATATTTTCCAACATGTAAAAAAGCGAGAAGCATGATATTGTTTTGCATTTTGCAAATCTCTTAATGTCTGGCTTAACAGAGGACAGCTGTGTTCTCAGATCTGCCTTTGTATTCAATCTGTTGTAAGCCATTGCTTTGGCTTAGGTCTAGGAGAAAAAAATCTGGCCTCATACAAGTCCAAGATGTAAGAAGAAAGGAGTGCTATGGAAGCCTTTTCAGATAATTCTGGGTGTTCTTTGATACTTTGGCAAAACTCAACAAGTGCTTGTCTTGGAAAGGTCAGGTGAAACATGGAAGCCAAAATCCGATCATTGAGCTTTCCATGTGCTGCTCCTTTAGAAGCCTTCCGTCTGGCTTGCACTTTGGTTGGTTATTTTACTGATGCACAATTTGATAAATTTTGCAGCTAACATATGCATATATGATATTTTAAAAATCACATTTGCGATTATCCTGATGTAATTAGAAAACTTTTGAAGCACTGGAAAACCATTAAGCTCACAGTGACAAACACCAGGTGTCCAAAATTCTAATTTTTTGCTCTAAACTCAACATTTGGCAACAAATACAGGTAATTGTTTTTCTTGTGATGATGAACTCACTTTATTCATTTTGGAGAAAATGTCTGCCAGATACTCACATCTGAATAATCAGTCTGCCTGTCAGTTTTTCTTTCAAGTAAAAATAATGTTCCATGAATGAAAGCTGTTAGTTTAGCTCGCAACTCAAGCGATATCGTTACTTTTCCTTCAGACAACCATATCCTTTTGGTGTACGCCAGTATTTCACATATACTTCCCTCTTCATCACACAGAATAATAAAAAGTAGGCACCCTGGGGACGCCTGGGTGGCTCAGTGTGTTAAAGCCTCTGCCTTCGGCTCAGGTCATGATCTCAGGGTCCTGGGATCGAGTCCTGCATCGGGCTCTCTGCTCAGCAGGGAGCCTGCTTCCCCCTCTCTCTCTGTCTGCCTCTCTGCCTAGCTGTGATCTCTGTCTGTCAAATAAATAAATAAAATCTTTAAAAAAAAAAAAAGTAGGCACCCAAGGGTCAGGTTCTAATAAAAGTTTGTTTTGTTTTTTTTTTTTACGGTGTAAGAAAGGTTGTATTCAGGTGAAATTAGCATTTCTTTGTAAGATCGCATGTTCATGCTGGTAAAAAATATATTGACTATTAATATAGCCTGATGCCACTGCCTTGATTGGTGTTAAGGAATCAGCAGTGCCATTCACCCTTGTTTTTATAGCAAGAGGGCAAATGCAAACACAATATAAAAGGCAAATAACATCTCAGTATTATTATAAAAGTAGTTCTCTTTGCAGCTTAAAAAGGTCTTGGGGATCTGTGAAGGCCTGCAGCCATGCTTTGAGAACGATTGCTACAAAACTGTGGTTCTCAGATCAGTGTGTATCAGAATCTTGTTGTTAAAATGCAGATTTCTGGGCTGTACCATGAGAGTTCCTAACTTATAGGTCTGGATGAGCTCAAGAATCTGTGTTTCTAACAACTTCCCGGGTCGTGCTGCTGATCTGGAGACCACAGTTTGAGAACCAGTGCTGTAGAAGGGAGATCCAGTCCTTTAATATATAATTCCTATAATATACATCTCTTACTTGGCAGTTACTATCCATATCTGTGCAGTTATAAGCATGTCTTACACTCTTATACCATCTATCATTGCATTTTGTACAAAATTAACATTATGTCCATAATTTGGGAATAAAAATCACTTGAGTGGTGTCATTGCTTTTGAAGTGTCTTTTCAGACTGGCAACTTGGAAGAAGATAGGATATTATCAATCTACCATGAACATGTTAGGAGGGTATCTGTTACACCACTTCTAAAATCAATAAATTATCATAAGCTAAGACCATGTTCAAGAACAACATAACTTTATTTTAACATTTTATTTATTTGACAGAGAGAGAGAGACCTCAAGCAGAGGGAGTGGGAGAGGGAGAAACAGGTTCTCTACTGAGCAAGGAGCCCAATAAGGGGCTCAATCCCAACACCCTGGGATCATGACCTGAGCTAAAGGCGGATGCTTAACTGACGGAGCCACTCAAGTGCCCCTCAAGAATAGCACAGCTTTTGCTCCTTGTTTGCTGCAATGTTTCTGGAACCAGAAAGAGGTGACCATGTGGTTATGTCTCTTGGATCCATAAAAGCATTGCTTTTGAGGACAGGCTCTTTCAGAGCAGAACGTGGATTTCACTTATGGCCTCAGTTTCCAGTGAAAATGAATGAGCCCTTGATCTTACTGTACCTGTCAAGGAAATCTTATTAGAATAAAGAAGGGCTGCTTATCAAAATTTCAGAACCGATCTTCAAGGTTACCATGTCTAAATAACTTGAAGGTCACTTGAAGCTGAAAAAAAAAAAAAAAAAGAAGGTTGATGGATGAGGACCAGTAAGGTAGACAAGTTCTTATTTCAAATATCAAAATAACTCAAAACGTCCACACTTTAATTACTTTTGTCAAACCACATATTTTAGATTCATTGAGTTCAGGAAAGGATGGTTAAACGTCATGAAAAATTGAAAATGTATTTTTATTTCTGCAATGATGAAGTGACATTGCATTTCTCGGTACTCTGCTGCTAGCTGGTTTTTCAAAATTTATTGGCATGATATCCCAGTCAGCCCCAACGTCAATCAAACTTATTAAATATTTGTTTTCTGCTAAGGAAAAACAACACGAAGGTGAGAAATACTAATAATCAAAGTGCATGAATGAATATTGAAAGAAGCAATTTTTAAGTGTCTGGTATCCGATGTGTCACTTCTCATTTCACTTATAAACACTATTCCTCTATCTTTAACACATTTTCTTTCTCATAGATACAATTTTATATTAGAATAGTACAAATACATTTTTATGTATTGTGGTTAGGCTTTCAGACAGTCACTACACACTTCTGAATTACAGAAGGATTTTAGTATAAAATTTAACAGTGTGCCATCAAAGAAGGAGGGTGGATGCCGGAAAAAGAAGATGCTAAATCACACGTTTTGGTTTTAGTGGGTGAATAATTCTCGGGAAAGAATAATGTCCAACTTCTTAGGACCAATGAAGGTTTTATTTATTTAAAATTATCACCACCAACATTGACTTTCGGAAAGTCACAGAACTGGAATAGGTCATTCTGGCTGCTCTTGCCTATTTTCAAACCAAAGGATTAATGTACTTTAAATAATCATGACTGTAACACCGCCACATCCCATGTAGAGCTCATGAGTTGGTGGCTGACCCAGTTCATTCACCTCCGTAGATGTGGGCGTGTGTTGCCTTTCACGTGAAGTTGTGTGCTGAACCGTTGACGCTCCCTCAGTTTTCCTCAGGAGCATCACCGAGGTTGTGCAAGCTGGCACAATGCTGGTGGTCCCTGAAGTGGGCCTTTTACATGGAGATGTAATCAGAATGTGTTGGACCCCTTGGTACCATTTTGATGCAGCATCACCATGAACTCAGCCAGCTGCATCTGGGACGCCCACACAGTCTCTATCATCTAAAAGGAGGCTCATTTAGGGACACGTGTGAAACTTCTAATGATGTGGGGAAAATACTGAAATAGTCCCAAACAACTGCTTGATGGCAGCAGCCGTGAACCAGAAAGAATGGACCTAGTTCACCCTATTATCAATCTCCCCCCTTCTCCATCGGCTGCTGTCCCGTCTGAGGCCTGAGTGCTTTCGGCAGGATGTTGCTTGCAGAGGGCTCAGGGTAACTGCTTGTCGGTGTGGGTTTCTCGTATAAGTTTTGTACTTTTGTGTCTTTGGAGGATTGCTTTTAAAGTATACGGCTGTGCAGAGGGGGAAAAAAAACAAAGACTGCCTTTACGAGGAGAATATTTGAGAACTGTTGTATGCAAAGAGTGCTGTGTGAAGAGAAGGTCCAGGACTGTCCGTAGCTGATCCTCACCTTCCCAGAAATTTACACTCCATGCTCATCACTGCATTTCAGGGGAAAGATTGCTCAATAATTTAAAAAAAATCAATTTCTTAAAAACTTTTAAAGACTTCTTTCATGCATAAGCAACAGGAAAGAATTTTGTGGAAATATTGTGTTTCTATGGGATTCAGAAAATGTAGTCGAAGTAGTTAATTCTGTGAGGGGGAAAAAAAAGTAGGCATAGTTGACCCTTAGCACTGGGTTGACCAAAAATAGGTGATTGTCTATGGTTTTCACTCTGTATTTTACTGTGTTAACAATCATCTGTCAGGAGCTTAGTACTGAGCTGGCGGTTATGGAGAGCATGAACCGGCTGAAATGATGGTCTCATCCAATTGGAGTTCAATGGATATTGATCTATAGAAATATGACCCTAGAAACTACAAATAAGTTAAATCCTTAGGAAATAACCTAGTGAAAGTTAACTTACACGAGTGATAGCTAACTGCAGAATTGTGTCTCCATCCAAACTGGAAAAGCAGAGGATAGAAATTTAAGGCTGGAATGATTAATTGGTATTTTCTGTGATGGAATTAGCATGTTGACTGTATGAGAAAAGGTCAGTTTCGACCAAAGAGGGAAAATCTGTACCAAGAAAAGTGGAAGTCAGAAAACCCAAAATTATAAACATTCAACGTTTAGCAGAAAGAAATCCTACATCTCCCGATCTGAAGAGTCAACCACTAGAGCAGTGTGCTCAATATCAAGACCAGCAGAGTCCACTGGGTTTCTAAATTCTCTGGGACAATGATTATCAACACCATGAAACCTTGGCTCTGACACCCCCATCCTCGGGTTCCCGAAAACTGCAGAGTGACCCTGTAAATTCTACATCATAAGTTAAGTATTTTGATCTCTATAAAACACGCTTCTCTCCTTCAATTTTAATTTAATGGAATACTGGCTTATCCATTGCTCTCTTGTGAGTTCTATCAGTGTAAGTTGGTCCTCCAAATCTAACCCTTTCGAAGTGTACTGACACAAATCAAGCTTCTAGACATGGACTCTGAGAGCCCAAAACTTTCACACGGGGACCCCATTGCATCCTTTACAACCAGTGACGTCCAGATGTAACAGCCGATCATTGTCCTCTTTGTCCTCACAACAGCAGTAAACTAAACTTTGCTCTGAAATCACTATTAACAGCATCTAATTATGCACCTGCACCCTATCGCCCTGGAACCTACGGCTGAGCATAAAGGAGCCCGCGTGGCTACCTGAGATTTGAGCGTCCTTTGTGTGTCGTACACACTCCCTGCGGTAGGGTTTGGGGTACAGTTTGACGCCTGTGTCATGGCAGGTCTCAGTCTATTGCCTCACTTGAAGGAGAGCGGAGGAAAACGTGCACTGAAGGCGATGCCTGGAAGTGGGACTCGGCCGGAGCTCGGGCACGCGCAGCCTCTGAACAAGTCTTGTGCAGGATCTCTTGGGCCTCACGGTCACCATGTGGCCCTCTGCTGTCAGCTTCCTGGGCAGGTTGTGGCGAAAGGTAACCCTGGTGGCCTGGGTCGTACAGATCTGCAGAAGTCATGGCTGAATATGTTGTTTCCACTGTTACGGTGGGAATGACTGTTCTGTTCCATTGTTGGAAGTGGCCGTTTACAACCCCACCAACCGTGGGCTCCTATGCTCCATTTGGAGTTACCACTGCGTGGGGGAGGTGGTATGCCAGGCGTAGTCCCTGCCCAGAGAGTACAGAGGTGGGACATTTAAGGAGCACACACTCAGAGAGGATCTCTGGGCAAGACAAACGGGTCTCAGCTCCCAGGTCATCGTAGCCAACCCATGGCAGATGCTGTATGCGCGGCTGAAGCTCCGTCTAGACTTAATGGTAAACGTGCCTCTGATTCACCATGTTGGCCATGGTGTAAAAGGCACTTCTTGAAATATCTTCCAACTGTAAGCCATTCCTTGGCTTATTCAAACCCCTCACTTTATAGATGAGGAAACAGATTTAAAAAGAGGATGTTTGGGTTATGGACATTGGGGAGGGTATGTGCTATGGTGAGTGCTGTGAAGTGTGTAAACCTGGCGATTCACAGACCTGTACCCCTGGGACTAATAATATATTTTATGTTAATGAAAAATTAAAAAAAAAAGAGAGAGAGAGAGAAGTACCTATAGTCTCCTTTACCTCCCTGCAAGGAATCAGAGGGAAAGAATCATTGACTTCCTAACCTTGGGGATAGCAGCTCTTTCATTGTCCTCTTTGCTATGAAGAATTAAAAAAAAAAATCACTCCTTATGGGGAATTATGTTGGATCTGGAAATTCAAGATCTCTGGTGCAGATATGCCCCTGTTATAAGAGCTTGAGCTACAGTCTGTACCTGAGTCTTAGTGAATTTTTAGGAGAAGAAAGTTTTATGTCTAAGGAATTGTTATAATGTTTAATTCAGGTCCTACAGACAATTGAAAATTATATTGGCAAGTCATAACAGGTGAGGAGGAAACCAGGGACATTTTGAAGCACTTGGGTTGTGTGTGGGTAAGCTTCTGATGATGCTGGATTCACTCGGGGCTTCTCACACCTCAGAGCAGGGTTTCTCAACCTCAGCACTGTTGACATTTTGAACTGGATAATTCTTTGTGGTGGAACGGAGAGGGCTCCTGGACGTTGTTAGATATTAAGCAGCATCTGTGGGCTCTACTGACAGAGGCAAGAAGGACCCCTCTATCCAAGTTTTCAGAACCAAAATGTCTCCAGACGTTGCCATACCCCTCTTGCAGGGGGGACAAAAGCATCCCAGCAGAGAGCCACTGATCTAACTACATCAGTACCTAGAAGCTTCTGGGAATTATTAAGGAAGGAAGTACACAATGAAGGCTTTAAGTGGGATTTATCTGTCATCTCCAGCAGGATGGATTCTTTATTTAAACTTTATAACCTCTCTATTCCTGTGGCTTTTAGAGTGTTTTCAATGGATGCCTTTATTTTTTATTTTATTTTATTTTTTAAAGATTTATTTATTTTAGAAAGAGCATGAGCAGGGGGTGGGGCAGAGGGAGAGGGTGGGAGAATCCAAAGCAGATGCCACATTTAACACAAAACCTTACATGGGGCTCCATCTCACCACCCTGCACTGGAGCCAAAAGTCAAGAGTCTGGTGCTTAACCAACTATGGCTCCCAGGAACTCTTAAATGGATGCTTTTAAAAGAATTTAGTAGAAGGAGAAATGTCTTTTAGAAAGACATTTCATTCATTATTTTTGTTGCTCATTCCAAAATACTTGACTATCCAGGATGCATCAGATACGGAATAATAGCAGGGTACTGGGAAGTGTGGTTGGTGGAGCTGACCGTCTACAGGGCATGCTAGGGAGCAGTGGCCACAAAGCAGTGGTTCTTATGGGTCAGCAGAATCCGAATCGCCCAGAAGGCTGGTTCAACCACAGATCGCTGGGTCCCCCTCTCAGGGCTACTGATTCCACAGGTGTGTAGGGGGGGCAGGGTAAATGCATTCTAACCAGTCCCAGGTGATGCCACTGCCCAATGAGGTACACTCTGAGATCCGTGGCCATGCAGTGTGCTGGCACGAGGTCATGACCAGTTGCAATGGAAGTTGGCCTAAAGCGCTGGTGGGATGTAGCTACATGAAAGGAGGAGGGACCCTGGTGGGGAGGAGTGTTCCAGACACAGGCCTAGAACCCGGAGCCAACATGGCACATAAAACAGGTACGTTTTTCATATTTTTTTAACAGAAAGCTGTTACCAAAGCTTGTGACATTATGCCAGTATTATTCATAGATGGACTTTCAGCTCAGCAAATAAGGCTGTGTTTTTGTTTTGTTTTTTAAGATTTTATTTATTTATCTGATAGAGACACAACAGGGGAGGGAACACAAGCAGGGGGAGTGGGAGAGGGTGAAGCCGGCCTCCCACCAAGCAGGGAGCCCGATGCGGGGCTCCATCCCAGGGCCCCAGGATCATGACCTGAGCCGAAGGCGGATGCCTAACGACTGAGCCACCCAGGTGCCCCAAGGCTGTGTTTAATGGATATGAAACCGCACACAGACTATTAGGAAGAAAGCTCTGTTATAATATTGATCACACATAGTCTGTCTGCTTGCATGGCTTTGCAGCTGGACTGAGGGCAGTAGTTGGGTTTGGTTCATTATACCCCAGCCCCCCCCTCCCCGACTCCCCGCCCGACGCCTGGTACGGGGCGGGGGGGAGGGGGGGTATATTCGGCTGCAACTTAAAAACACTAACGCAATCATGATTCCCCAAAATGCTTCAACACACACTTCTCCTCATTACCACCTTCCCGTGTTTGTGGGAATCTTGTCTGCAGACTAAGTTATAAATTGAAGAGCTTAGATGCATGGAGGGAGATGTTAGGCATATCGACTTTAATGACATTTTTTTTTTTTTATTTGTCAGAGAGAGAGAGAGCGAGCACAGGCAGAGGCAGAGGGAGAAGCAGGCTCCCTGCCGAGCAAGGAGCCTGATGCGGGACTTGATCCCAGGACGCTGGGATCATGACCTGAGCCGAAGGCAGCCGCTTAAACAACTGAGCCACCCAGGCGTCCCTAGGCATATCGACTTTAAACGTGGAGCATTAGAAGTGACTTCAGTGATTGTCTTGTCCAGAGTCCGCCGCGGGACAGCGGACCAGCAGGCTCACCTGGTCCAGTGATTCGACTCCCAGCATGTGACTAGGAAAGGGAGTCCCTGGGACACAAAGCCAGGGCTTCTGGAGCGCAATCAATGTTCTTGTTTCTGTTTTTCAACTGGGTCATGTCAGATGAGACAATCATCTGTGATCAACTCGATAAGATATATTAATTACCCCTTGCATCTAACCTCTAAAAACATTCTGCAGTTTCTAAGCTAGGGTCAGATCTGCTTTAAAAGCCATCATCCTCGTTCCCCTCCCTGGGAAGGCTCCTTGACAGTCTGCTGCAGTCTGTGCATGCAGGTAAAGAGAGGAGAAGCCCATCATCTCCGGCAGAGAAAAATCACAGCCTCTGTTCTCTGAAATGTCTCTTCCTGGGGAGCATTTTCAGGATGGTGGGATTCGGTATTCTGTTCCTACCTTGGACTCAACCTTCATCCAAGGCATTCTTGTTAGACTGTGGAGTTTCTGATGGCTCCCTTAAATTATTCTCAATTCCAAATACTTGATAACTGCCTCCCCATTCCCCAAAAGGTTAATTTTGTAATATTTTGGTTGTGAAGCGTTCTTTTAAATGATTGCAGTTAAGGGTGTCTCAGACTGTCAGGATAATAATAACACTTTGTCCTCATCAAGAGCTTTTCCTCGCTAGAGACCACGGTGCTTTCCAACGCGCCCGCAGGACCTTCACAGCCTCCCGCTGTCCTGGAAATTTAGCTTATGTCTGAAAGGAAAGCCTTTACCCAGAACCTGACTACATTTTGTTTCTTCACTTTCTTAATCTCAAAGTGAGCATTTCTATTAAATCTATCATGGCATTTTTGCATGTGAATATTAAAATCTCATACTTCTGAATATTGGGAAGGTTGTTTTTAACATCCAGTCATACGCTCTGCTTTTAAAATGCAATCATCGTCACATTTCCCGTTCCATCTTTGATTATCTTGTTCTTCCAAGCATTATGTGAATTTCTGAGAATGCACTTACTTTAGACAAATCTTATAAAAACACTCTATCAGTGTGTTGTAAAGCAATATGGTCTCAAATGGTGGAAAGGGTCTCGGGAGAACAAAGTCCGTTTCCAGCTCTTCGCTTCATTAAACAGTCTGAAGGGCCCATCTAAGGGGCAAAGCCTTGAATGGTTAGGTTATCACAACGAAAACCTCAGCCCTGAGGAGCCTACTTCAGCCAGGAGACCCCTTGGTGCCTGTGTGTAGATGATAAAAAAGAACAAAGCCCCAGCCCATTCACAGAGGAAGCATTCACCCAGCCAGGCTTCACTGGAAAACGGAGTTTAGAATGTGCTTAAAGCACAACAGAATCAAGGAAATGATTTACTCCGATGTTATTCCAAACTTAGAAAAAAAAAATCACTTCCAACCAGGGGACTCCGGTTTTGAGAGGAGGTGCGTCAAGGTACTTTGTAGGCACCTATGGCGCGGTTGTGAAGGTGACCTGCCCGATCCTGATTCCAGGTACAGGTACGGGTAACAGTGTGGGCTTTTGGAGAGCAGTCTGAGTTGGGTGCTTGCCTATATTCCTGTTATTAATAAAATAAATGGTAAGGTGACCAAAGGACAGAATTATATACATTAATAATAAATCCTGCTCAGAAAATACATTTCGAGAAGTATTATAAGCTTTTCGAATTCTACTGACCTAAGTACACAGTTAAAGAGATAAGTGACTCACAGGGCTCACCCGTGCCGGTGGGCATTTCACTCGTTCTTTGCCAAGTTGACATACATCGTAAAACCTTTTGATCTTCCTTAGGGAAGATAGAAAGGAAATAAATTACAAATATTTACATAGTGTCTAAGGTTCCGGGCAGAATGGTTGTAAAATACAGACCTACTTAATAAGTAGCAAAATACTAGGAAGTAGGAAGTTTTTGAATAGAAGGCTTGATACCCATGTCAGCATTGTCCAGTGTCTACAGCAAACAAAACTGATTCTGGACAAGTGGTTTAAATATATAAATAATGAGTTTCTTACTCCTGGGGAAGTTACCCTATTCTTAATACTTATTGTTAACTCAATTAGTAATCATAAGTCTTAATATTTTTTAAGAACTTTTGCTTTTATTTATATGATAACCAGAGTAAGACTGTCGGGGTTTCACTGATGGATCCTTATTATGAGTCTTGAAAGTTTGGACAGGAAAGAGTCAATTCATTGCTAGGGAATTAGTCCTTTCTCAATTATACTTGCTTTCTGGGTACAGAATACCTCATTTGAGGGGGGAAAAGAGAGTTGTTTCTGAGTCTTGCTCCCATGTATAAATCTTCAAAAAATAAAACTTCTCTTTTTTTGGTGGTGAGAAAAAGTATTACAGAAATAGGTGATACATAAATTGCAATACAATAAACACACACACACACACACTTACCCTGTAAAAGCATTCTGTTTAGTGCTGAAACTTTAGTCCACCCATCCCACACACTCAATTCTCCTCTTTTACTCGTAAAGCTCTCCTGATCCCTTTATATTGTTCCCACTTCAGCCATTCTATATAGCTGGGAGTAAATTGAACTGAAATGGAATTCTTAGTAGGCATAATTTTCTCCACCTTTATAAAGAGGACTCCTAGGCCAGAATCTGATGAGCTGATCTTTTGGTTCTGCAACAGTTAGATAAGCTGAGAGCTGATTCACTCATTGCTGCAATGGGCAGAGCCTGAGAAAATCAAGCCTTAGCCTATATCAAATGCCCTTTGCTCCATTTATATATGTTTCTGTTTTCTTCAAGTCAAAAACCAATTTATAGAGAACAGTTGTTTTCAATGTCATATGTTGGAATCATCATTAGGAAGTTCTGTGTGTGATACTTGTTTAAAGTCCTGCCATCAGCCCAAAAGTCTGTCTTTCTTGCTCACATTTCCTGCACCTTTATGTAACCTTTATTGACTCAGAGGATCTGTGTGATGCTCGTGGGAGCGGGGACACAGCCTCTGGGGTCATCTCATTCAGTAGGTTAGCCATGCAGCCATGGCTGTCCTGACCTCCTGGCATTCTGCTGTGAGTGTATCTAACCCCCTGGGAGCTCAGAAATTGAGCTGGGCTGGGGCTCTTCCATGCTATGTCTGTTTCTTCCAGCATCTTCCATGTGGGTCACCTTCCTAGTGTCATCCATTCTGTACAGAATGGGTTGGGAAAACATAGAAATGATGTTGAAAACCTGAGCACAAATATAATGAGGTCACGATGAGGCTATTTACAGGCACAGGGCCTGTCACAGAGCTGGAGAGAAATGAATGTTCCCTGAATGGAACTGGCTAGCTACAATGCCTTTCTCAGCTGCATTCTGCTTACAACTTCATGAATCTAATAGGGCAAGGATCTATAATTTGACCCTTTTGTGTCTTCATCAGAGTGCTATCATGAAATTAATTAAATGAAAGATCAGCTTTAGTTTACTATACCCAATAATGCAAAAAAGGTGAATCAATCAATCAATCCTGTCTCGTAGAGAGTAATTTTTGACTTATCTCAATACAGATTCCCAAGCAAACTAAACTTGAAGGGAAGAGAGGTAGAGGATATCGATCCGATTATTTTATAATTTTCACTCTTTTTTTCCCATTGGGCTCAGTACCTAATTATCATCAATTCCAATCTATTTTTCTTAAACCCAAAGGCAAGTGGAATACGAATTATTTCGCAGTTTCATTGCAATGCATTTAATTTTTATATTTTATTAACAAAATGGCAATAAAATTGACATGAAATTTATGTAGTCAGGCAGAGAAGGTGCCTGAGATGTTGATAGCTTTGTGTCAGCAGAATGAAATATGATGTTTGACAAGGCCCTCCTTATGATATATGACACTTAGATTTGCTGTCACACATTCCATCATCACTAAAACGTGATTTATATTGTATTCTCCATCACTGAAATAAAACCCTGAGCAAATCACCCTCGCTGTATATCTAAGTCTTTCACCTTATTAATGGCCTTTTATGGCTGAGAAGAGTAACTGCTAATGACCACTCTATGCAGATTACAATGTAATGATAAATAATTATCTTCTAAGGTTATGTACATAGTGATTTCCTCCCCCCTGGAAGTTACATGAGGATAGTCGTGAGTACACACAGACAGGATGTCCAGTGCTTACGTGTAGACAACTGGATGATTCTAATCAAATGAAACACCACAAAGTCTGCAAAGACTTTCACTGCCTGCTCCAGACTACCTTTGAGTGTCAAAGAAAAAATCTTTCTTCCCCGTCTCCGTGGAGCCATCTCCGTGCTGTTTCCAAAATTTCTTTGCCCAGCCACATTTCTTGCTGTTTCCAAAATATTTTTGCTGTTATTCTAGCTGCCCCTGTGCCTGGGAGAGTTTTCCCGATTTCCTCACGCGTAATGAAATTCTACTTAACTCCAGTGAAACTTTCTTCTTCTTGGAAGCACTCCTTCACCTTATGTCCAGCACACAAAATTGAGCACTTCTTCTTGTGAATTTCTGCATTTAGATCTCTATCTCTCTATCATCTATCTATCAGGACATTTAGTAATGTCGTTTACATGCATTATTCCTCAATGCATGTATATGGTCTCAAACGGTGGAAAGGGTCAAGTTTGTAGTCATGTCACCTCACAAAGTGTCTGGCATAAAGCATTGAACAGGCATTTGGATGAGTTAATGAATGAAATGGAATGGAAGAATTGGAAAAATATTTTAAAGAAGGAGCTAGTAGTATTAGCATTTATTTCTAAGATCGGTGCTGGGTTTTTGTACCCTTAAATATACTGTTTGATTACTTCTGGCCGACTAGGACTGCTGTCGCTGTGAGCCAGGGAGAGTGCTCTTCTGTGACTTCTTGCTTGTTCTCTGAGTTCCCCGTAAGAGTGGAAGTTCCTTGAGGTTAGAATCTTTGGCTTAGGCTTCCCTGTACCCCCGGCCTACACTGTATGTGGCGTGGAGCACGAGGTCTATAAAAATTTGCTGAATGAATGAACACTCAGCCCTGGTTCACTGGTGATTCATTGTGTACTTCTAAAACTCCCTTCATCCATGTAAGTATTCCAAACCTTTCAGTTATGGTAGGAGAATGGATATTTTCCTGCTCTCGGAGACCCTCCAGATCAGTTTTTCAGGATATCACCTGAAACCATCCTGGTCGTCCTTCTCCAATAGGGCATAACACAAGTCTCACCATACAGACCTTCCTCGAACTATGGTGGGATCACTTCCTGCAAAACCTATTGTAGGGGTGCCTGGGTGGCTCAGTCTGTTAAGTGTCTGACTCTTGATTTCAGCTCAGGTCATGATCTCAGGGTTGTGAGATCCAGTCCTGTGTTGGGTTCCACACTGGGCATGGAGCCTCCTTAAGATTCTCTCTTCCTCTCTCTCTCTCTGCCCCTCCCGCCTAAAAAACTGTTGTAAGTTGTAAATATCATACATCAAAAATGCATTTAATACACCTAACCTATCAAACACCAAAGCTTAGCCTAGCCTGTCTTAAAGTTGCTCAGAGCACATATATTAGCCTACAGTTGGGCAAAATCATTGAACACAGAGCTTATTTGATAAGAAGAAGTGGAATATTTCATGCAGTGTATTGAACACAGTACAGAAAGAAAGAAAGAAAGAAGGAAAGAAAGAAAGAAAGAAAGAAAGAAAGAAAGAAAGAAAGAAAGAAAGAAAGAAAGAAAGAAAAGAAGGAGAGGAAAGAAAGAAAGAGAGAAAGAAAGAAAGGAAGGAAGGAAGGAAGGAAGGAAGGAAGGAAGGAAGGAAGGGAGGAAGGAAGGGAAAAAGAAATTGTTGTCATATCAGCTGTTGACCTTCATGACCACATGCTGACTGAGAGGCATATGTCCGCTTCCCAAAATCAGGCAGAGGACCGAACTGCATATTGCTGGCCTGGGACAAGATCCAAATTCTAAATCTGAAGTTCAGTTTCTCCTGAATCATAGTAAAGTCTTTTTGCATCATTATAAATTCTCGTCAAACCATCCTAAGTCAGAGATCATCTGTATCTGTATACCCAATAGGTAAAAATATTGAGTCAGCTCAAATTTACTTGAAATACAAATCAAATAATTTTTAGCAATTTCTAACACTCCCAGTAGACTTTCGGGTATTTGGGGTACAAGAAAATGAAAGCCATATTCTTTGCCAGTAACCCTTGCAGGAAATGCTGTTTATGTACCCTCTTAAAAATGTGGATTGCTTTAGTAGTTTATACTATAAAAAAACCCATAAAATTAGAAAAATCTGGAAATACTTGGAAAATGGTATTATTCTGATGTTTTACCTAAACCTAAATATTTCAATTGATGACCTATTTTGCCACATGTCAGAAAATAGTTCTAAAGAGTTCATTTTAAATATCCAGGATATTTTATCTACTTGACCATATATTTGAGTATCATATAGACAAGGCTAAATTCTAATTTTAGGTTCACCAACTTCAGAAATATTTTAATCCCTCTTTCACCTCTGAGGGATAGTACTATGGATGTTTTTAGTGACATGAATACACTAAAAATAACAAATTAAATGTCTTACTTTGTTAGAAGGTATAATCAACTTGGACTTCCTTTATAATATTCATAGTAATCTAAATTTTGGACAGAGGGAAAAATGTGAAAGTTTCAGAGATGAAAGTTAACTTTAAAAGTACATACCAAAATTGACTACTTAGGAGACACCATGTGATAATTGTTATCCAAAGACTAAGTCTCAGGTCATCTCGGTTAAGTCCCACCCAGCTACAGGTGCTTTTCAGGTGGTGAATCCATTCTTCATTGGGTGGGGTCTCAAGTTAGTCTCAGCTCATGCTTATCCTTCCTGGAGTCCATGCAGAGCCCCTGTTCACTCCCTGTGCATCAAGTTATAATCTTGCCCCACTACTCCCCTGTGTTTGTTTAGTCTGGGGCTGAGTGTCTGTCTTGGTTTCCTGTCTTGTACCATTATTCCCTTCTGAGAATGGAATTCTTCCCTGGATTCCAGCTGGCTTGGTGTGGCTGGCCAGCCCTCTCCTCAGGGACTGGATTGTTGCCCATCTCCCCAGCCACTCACTGCTTCAAATCTCAAGGTTGTGTCTGCAGGAAAGATCCTGAAGAGGACTGATTGTGTCTTGTTCATTACTGTCTTCTCCATGCCTCACATTCATCTACTACCAAGGAGATGACAATCATCTGGTTAACAAATGAAAGAATGCATTTGGTCCTTTTTCCTCCATTGTAAACTCTTTGCTTTTACAGTCAGCTTTCTTGAAGGTTCATCCTCACTAGCCCCCTCCACCTCTCTGTTGCAAAGGTACTAAGTCTCCTAGAAGTCTTATGCTTAAGATTCCTCTTAGGTGTCCATCTGCAAGGTCAGACTTCTCATACATAGGGAGAAATGCAGATTGAAATTCATTTTGTGCCATAAGTTAGGAAATTGTATTTTGGACTGCTGGTCACCTATATTGTGTCTCGGTTCTCCAGCCATGCCCCCAACTCTGCTTGGCTTATTCATGTTTTCCAACCATCCTAGCCTCTCACTCTTCAGATGATAGATAATTATTCTAGGATCTGGGTCTGCCTCAAGTGAGGATGAAGATGCAAACCAGAGGCTTCCCAATGGTTTTCAGGCTTTACAGGGGTCTCTGGAGAAGTAAATATTTCTCTTATGTAAGGAGAAACATTAGAGATGAGACCAGGTAGAAAAAAAAAGTTGAGACCTTCCATGATAATTAATTAACCTTTGTAGGATCAATTTCCTCATCTTAAATATAGATATCATAAAGTTCATCTTAAAAGTTTGGGGATTGAAGGAGGGAGACAAACCAAAAGAGACTCTTAATGTCATAAAAAAAAATTGAGGGGGGTGGGAAGGGAGGGGTGTTGGGAGAGGGTGGTGGGGTTACATTATATGTTTAAATAAAATAAATAAATAAATAAATAAAAAATAAAAGATGGACTCAATGAGAGCCCATCCCCATTTCTGGGGATTACAACTAAAAAAAGAAAGTTTGGGGATTGATATTTAATAAAGTACTAAACAAAACCACTGTAAAGTGTTATTTAAATTAGGCTGATAACATCAGAAGTGTGCCAGGCCTTTATGTGATGTTTACAAAATACATTAATTTCATTACAAATTATAGTTGACCCTTGGACAATGTGGGGGTTGGTGCTGTTCAACTCCCATGCAGTCAAAAACCCGTATATAATTTTTGACTCCCCAAACACTTAACTACTAGTAGCCTGCTATTAACCGGAAGCCTTACCGATAATATAAACAGTGGATTAACACTTGTGATGTTTTATATTATATCTGTTTTATACTATCATACAATAAAGTAAGCTAGAGAAAAGAAAGCTTTATTAAGAAAATCATTAAAAAGAGAAAATATCTTTATAGCATGAACTGTAAAAAGTCCATGTGTAAGTGGACCCACACAGTTCAAACCTGTACTGTGTTAAGAGTCAACTATATGTTAAATATGGAATCCAAAATATTCTTATTAAAAAAATCTCTTAAACTTTAGTCTGTAGGATGATATGATCTTAGAGCAATTGAAATAATGTTAGACATTAATTTTCTGAGACTTTAAAACTTTAATTCATGTGCTTGACAATTAGGAAAAATGAGTTCACAATGGCCTTACGTTCCTATTGACTTAATCATAGGGTAGAATCCTTTTTTCTTATCTGTTATTCATTTTGAAATAAAAGTCTTTCTTCTTCAAAAGATAGTAAAGAAAATTATTTAACATTAAAAAAAATTCTTGATGTCTTCTTCTTTAGCATAAAAGCACATAGAGTGAAATAAACAACCACCCAACATTGCATTGGATCACAACTAGTTGAACAGACATACAAGCAAGCTCTGGTTCTTGCTGGTATGTTCTCTCATGTGAAGAACATGTGACTATCTCATGGCTTCAACTTGACCCTTTAGGTTGTCACACAGACCAGAACTTGTGGTTGATTTAGGCCAGGATATAACTGAGTGTTGACCACCATACCTTTTAAAACTGAGATCCTTGGGGCACCTGGGTGGCTCAGTCATTGGGTGTCTGCCTTTGGTTCAGGTCATGATCCCAGTGTCCTGGGATCGAGCCCCACATCAGGCTCTCTGCTCAGCGGGGAGCCTGCTTCTCCCTCTCCCACTCCCCCTGCTTGTGTTCCCTCTCTCACTGTGTCTCTCTCTGGCAAATAAATAAAATCTTAAAAAAAAAAAAACTGAGATCCTCATTCCAAGAGATTGGGAGGTGAGAGGAAAGGGAGACAAATGTGGAGAGTGGAATATGTGCAAGTCACCCTAGTATGGTGTGTATCTGCCTCACTTCCACTTGCATCACAAACCTGAAGGGGGATAATAATTTCCTCATTTTAAAGATAACAGAACTAAATCTCAGAGAGATTTAATTAACTACAATAAGATAAAGTTACAAGTCAGTAGCTAAGAAGAATCTGAGCAGAAGGTTGAACCCAGACCTGTCTGTTCCTCCATCAAATGCTCTATCTATAGTGTTGTGCTCCTAGCCATGTCTTACCCTCACAATGTAACCTAAAACCCTAAAGTTCCCACTCACACTTCTCCACTGAGACAACCTCTCCAAGGATATCAGTGCCTTCATGCTCCATGCGGGTAAGTCTCCTATCAGTTTGTGTTCTCTGGAACTGCTGAGGAGCAAAGCCTCCAATGACCTGACTGCTGCTTCTTCACATTTATCTTCAGTTCCTCGGGAAATATTTTCTCCATTATCCTCTTGATTCTCAGGCCTCATTTTTTGTGACTTCCACATTCTTCTGTTCTCTAAAGTGGGTGTGTTCTAGGACTTCACCCTAAAATTCATTATTTCTTTCTAATTTCTCCCAAGACAAGTCAAACTCATAGAACCAGTCATCAAGTTTCTGTAGATAACTCCAGAATCTCACCCTGTGATTTAGCCACTTCAGCTTATCTCTGCCTGGATGCCCTGTTCCTGTGTCTGCCACTTGTTTTGACAAGCCAATACATTTATTTTTAATGTTTTGAATTTCAGTTTCATCACATGTAATGTAAACTTTTCATTTTGCTGTAGACTCCACCATTCCTTATTGCTTACATTGAGCGGATTCACACACGTGTGATACCTGTTAGACAATGTAAGTATTTAAATTCGTGATTTCTCAAAAATCAACTTTTCAAATGTCAACTCATCTAGCATATGGGTCAGCAAATTACCATCCATGGGCCAAACCTGGCCTACTGTCCTTTTTTTACAAATAAAGTTTTATTGGAACACAGCCATGACCATTTGTTTACATGTTATCTACAGCTACCATTGTGCTGTAACAGCAGAATTAAGCAATGTTGACAGAGACACTGTGGCCACAGAAACTTTTTACTATCTGACCTTTCACAGAAAAGTTTGTCATCCCTATTCCAAATTGCTTAATTCTGAGTGATAGCCCTATCATTCTTGCTTTAACTCAGTGAAAAACTCTACGTCATTACGACTTTTCCTTTTCACCTCTTCCATTTCTAGTTACAAAAAACATTCTGTAAATTTCCTTCATTTTATTTTATTTTATTTATTTTTTTTAATTTCCTTCATTTTAAAGTCTTTCACATTCTATTCTGTTTTTTTATACTCACCGCACTCATCCACACCGTAATTATAAAGGTCCTTTGGTTAATTTCCCTACTGTTACATTTTTGCCCACTTGCTCAACACGTGATGTACTCCTTATTGATTTTTCTAACTCCATAAAATTGTCTTTCCTTCAGAATTCTTACAGAGTCCCTCAGAGTCACCTTATTACATGGTGCATCATCACAAAAATCATTATTGATCACGTCTACACATGCCTTAATATCTAAAACATTAATTAAATAAGGTCAGTGGGGGGTAAATAACTTGTCTAAAATGATACATCCAGGCCAAGAGAAATCTGAGATTATAATCCAATTCTCTTGGCTGTTAATGGAAATTTCCTTTTACTACTTAACCTGATATACACCCCTGTATGACTTCAGTGAAGTCTCTGAAGATTTGTTATTACATCCTAAATGAAACCTATAGGTTTCCACTTCCCACTTTTGCATGTTAATCTTAGTCCTTGTCCCTACATACTATGTCCCTCTCTCGACTTTGTATTCAATGTTAGGCCTCCTCAGAACACTTGCCTCTGTGAGTCTACTGAAGTTTCCTGCTTTCTTATAGTTCCTGCTTCCCCTGTTGTGAAATTTCTTGTTTGTAGCAATACTATAAACATAACTGACTTGTTATTTCTGTTCTGCCAAATGTAAGTCTTTGTAACCAGATTATGAACTTATTTCTTCACGGAGTTCCGAGTTGGGTGGAAGGAGTCGTGGGACACACTGAAACCTGAAACCTGAAACACACTGAACCCTGGAAGCCCAGCCTGGAAGGGCTATGTGTCGGGAAGAGCAAAGCTGGCCACCCTTGAGAAGGGTGACCAGAAGGCCTCTCCAGTTTCCTTCTGGCCAGTGCTTCTGTGCACACAGTTTCCATCTTGGTTGAGAGGCACATTGACAGACACGCATGTTGCAGAATGCTGGGGTCAGGTGGGATGCAGGAGGGCCTCCCTGGCACCTGGCCTCAGGATGCAGTTTGAGGTCAAACATAGAAGATAGAGCTGATAAGACACAGGTATGATGACAGAACCCTAGCTCCTGGGGCTTAGAGTCATGTTAAGACCTTAATCCCAACAGGGGAAAAGAGAGTTTAACTGAAAATAGTTACAAAGGCTGGTCCAGTGTGCTGGGGGGAGGAGGGTGCTGTGACTGTATGGGCATGGGGATTCCTCATCCTCATGGGACAGTGACACTCATGGGCACGTGGTCAGAGAAGACTGACACACAAGCTTCATGGTCACTTTGGGCTTGTGGATCAGTGGGACTGAATGCTTTTGCTGAAGCTGGGAGTGCTCCCTGATGAAAGGCTCTGGGGAACTTAGGGACTGGTGTCCTTCTATGACGCCTCTTTTGATCCCAAGCACTTAGCCCTGTGCTTGACTCCTACCAGCCTCTCAACACATCTGCTGCTGCTACTGAAGAGAATTGCAAGTCATCTTGGGTTTACTTTCCACCTTACAGGAGGAGAGCAGTGCATGGAGGATAGGGGGACAGCGGCAGAGCAAGAGAGGGGGATGGGCAGACAGAGACAGAGAGGGGACACGAGGACAGAGATGGAGCGAAAAAGGACAAATACAGGTAGGAGACGAAATGTCCATGCTCTGAAACTGTCCACATTGGGGTACGCAGTGGACAGCAGAGACCAGCTTTTCATTATTCTGCAGTAAAACGCAAATGTTTTACCAGTGAAAATGAAATAAAGACAAGAAGAAAGGATGCAGAAGGCGGTGAAGGACCCCTGAGGCCAGAGCTCCCACTTGGTCGCCTCCAGCATAGACCAGGCCATGCGTGGGGGATGCCTGGGAACACGATCACTAACCAATGGAAAGAGAAAGCAGCATTTCGGAGAGGGAAAGGGGATCTGCAGGAGGAAGTCGTAGGGTGGAAACGGACCACCGTTTGAGGGAAATATGCCGACGAAATGTTTGCTGAGCGTGCCCAGGCCCTTAAAGACAGAGACGATGATGTCAGTAGGAAGTGTGACCCCCTCGGCCATCCGATGTCTTCTATTTAAACAGGCAAATGGCATCACCAAGAGCCTACATGTCCTGACCGTGGCCACCCACCAGGCTCCAGGTGGAGCCAAGAACATGTCTCATCTGCTCCTACCCACCTGTCACTTAGCTCTCTTCCCTGTGAGAGAAGCCAGGGGGACGTCCCGTCTGACAGGAAAGCAATGTCCTCCACCTAAAGAAATGGGTAGCTTTCATGATGCTTCTGCTTAGCCAAATAATGGATTGACATGGAAGGCGAGGGAGGAAAAGTCCTGCTTGGTTTAAAATCCTATTTTTCAGGCCCTTTTAAGGTCTGTTAATATTTAAATTCTGACATTTTCTGAGCAAAATGGAGCCCGAATTCAGCCCCATGGCGTCTCCTGCCAGCCCTCCCACCCTGAAACCTGAGTCCACATAAAGCTCACAGGAATGTTTATTTAAGCTCTATTCTTTTATAACAAACTGGGATTTATTCCTAGACCAGCTGACTGAATGCTTTAATTTACAAACAGGTTTCCCAAAGCTGGGCAAAGCCACCAGATGCAGAGAGAGCGGCGGCATGGCCGTGCCCTGCCTGTTTAATGCAGGCGATGTTGTAAACAGCCCTCTGGGGGCAGCTTTCAGAAGTGCATTTAATTGCATTTTCCACTTCCCGTGGCAGCAAGGGATTAAGCCGAGGTGGAAGGTAATGGAACCAGCTCCGTCCCGCCACGCCACCGTAGAGCAGGAGGAGGAGAGGAATGCACAATGGGAGCTTGTCAGAAAGAAACGCCCTTACCCAAGTGCGCTCATGAACGGGCAGGGGCAAGCCCATCAGTTTTCATTTTGCGTTTTCCGGAGGTCAGTTTGCAGTGGCAAACACCCGGAGGTAATTCACACGTATTCAAAATACCAACTCTCACAACAGCGTCTTGGTTTCAGAAATAGATTCTCATGTGTATTTCATATACAGCACTATTTAAATTATTCACGCCATCCTGATCGGTATAATAGATAACGGGAATATATGGCCTAGAGAAGCCGTTGGGGCCTCTTTGCTACCCTCTCCAGTTACTGGGACTGGAGTAATGCCGTGCGGATTAAGAAGAAACTGCTCCAGGTGAACAAAGGTGAGTTGGGGGTTTTGCTGGCAACCCTGGCCCTGGGACCACCACACACACACACCCCACACCCCCCGTCCCCTGGCCCCTAGGGCTGCAGTCAGGTCATGCCCAGTGCAATTGCCCTGTGCAATTTTTCTTGAAGCAGGCTGAATGGTGCTATTTTTACTTTCATATTTAGTCTCAGACAGTCTGGACCCCACCCGTAGATTAGACTTTAGGCAGCTTCTTCCAAAATGGGGTTAGCTCTTAACCGTCTGCGTCAGAATCACTCGGATGATTGTTAGAAGTAAAAACGGTCGGAAACGATCGGGTCTCCAACCTTGTGAGTCAGATTCTGAATTCGTCCCCAGGTGCTTGGTGCACACAGTAAATTTGAGAGCTGGTGTTCTACGGGAAAATTAAAGGTCTTATCTGATCAATTTATAGGTTTTTATTGGGCCGGTTAGACATTGTTTCAACGAGGACTGGCAGCATTCCCAAAGTAGCATAAACTAATGTTTGTGACTTAATTTGGAAGAACATCAGAACTTTCATGATTTTCCCCCATAATTTGTCACAAGCATCAGTTCTTGCCAAATAGCAGACTCTTCAGATCTGTCTTCCAAACACATACTGTCTCCCTCTCTAAAACCAAACCAGCGACCAAGATGCGGAGGGGAAGCTCGTGGCTGAGACAAGCACCAGCCCCCAGCGGCCCGGTCCCAGGCAGGACGATTTGTCCCCTCACCACTGTTCAGAGAAGGAGGCTCCTTCCGTGCGGTGGCTGCTGTGCCCTGTGGCTTAGCGTCTGGGTGGGACGCTCTGCTTCCGGCTGGCGGATGAAGGAGGGAGAAGGGCAGGTGGAGCTTGTAGGGGCCAAGCCCAGACATGGTGAATATCACTTAAACTCACATTCCACTGGCCAGAAATCAGTCACAGGAGCCCACTTCACTCAAGGAAGGTTGGAAATGGCTCTGGCTGTGTACCCACCTGGAGAAAGTATGGTGCCTGATGAACCCGTGGCCAACTCTGCCGTGTGGAGGACACATTCAGTGTCCACTCCATGAAGTGAGAGCCTCTCCAGTCTGTCCCCTGCCTGTCCCCAGCCACTGCTCCCGAGGCTCACTGTTCCTCTGCACTTCTACATGGCCCAGTAACAGCTTCCTCGGAAGCTTAATGTGATCCCTCAGGGCCATGACATCAGCAAGGTGCCCAGAATGGTAGCTGGCATGCAGTAGGAGCTTCATGTCAGCGACCCGCGACCCCGCAACACTTAGTAAATAACAGCGCTTTGAAGCCAATCCTAT
This sequence comes from Taxidea taxus jeffersonii, assembly GCA_003697995.1. Lineage (NCBI taxonomy): Eukaryota > Metazoa > Chordata > Mammalia > Carnivora > Mustelidae > Taxidea > Taxidea taxus. Next base: position 29,931 of record RCUC01127531.1, read on the forward strand.
TATAATCCTTTTCTTGCTTATATGTCATCTTCTGACTTTTCTATATAACGGGAGATTTCTTGGATTTGTTACATTTCTAGTACCTGAGCAAAATGCTCAGCCGAAGTTCAGACGTGAAAGCTCTGGGCTAAAATCTAACCCCTGCCACGCAGCAGCTGTTCACTACCTCTTCGTCTCAAATCTTCAACCTTGTACGCTGGGGAGAACAGTACTGCTCGCTTTGTGGAACGAGAAGCCACCAGAGTGTCTGGCAAATAATGGACAAGAAATTTTAGTTGACATAAATCCCGACGCCATGGCATGTGGCTGAGAGTTCATGAGGGAGTGTGTGAGACAGCAGAGGCTGGGAAAGCAGCGTGATTCAACACGGACATTCTGTTCCCAGAGAGCCCCGCGAAGTAACCTACATGTCCCAGGCTTCCCGGAAAACCTAGGGGTGTGCAGAGGGATGCAAGCAAATGACAGTTTAATTTTATTGTCAAGACTGGAAATGCTCCCAGTAAGACCATCTACGCTCCTGATTGGATTTCTTTTTTAAATAGAGGGATGTTACATTCATTCTCTTATATTGCAAAATCTAACTCCCAGTTAAGAATGAAGGGATTTGAACCCTTACCTTTTGAAGTGGGGTTGGGAATGGATGGCGGGGAAGCTTCCAAAATATGTATGCATGAGTCCGCCGCAGAGGAGAAAACATCCAGTCAGTTCTCTGGGAACTGATTCATCATCTGAAGCTAAAGTGTAAGCACTGGTTAATACTTCCTTCAGAAGATCAGAAAAAGTAAGTAGCATAGTTGCCCAGCAGAGTAATGCTCCTTAGTATCAGTCGTTTATTAATACTTCAAAGTATGTTTGAATTTGCTTAAGCATGGTTAATAAGAAAACTGCCTTTCTTTTCACTCTTGACAAAATTAAGCATTAACCAGGCATTTCTCATAACAATATGCTGGCTGGCTATGAGATGCTCTTTCGTCCCGGCAGAGGCTGTTCTCTCCATCCTACGCATGCGTGAGCCCAGCCATCTGAGATGGTTAAGTTCAGGTAGCACCTTGCTCTTCTACCTTCCCCTGTCCCACGCCAGGGATGGTCTGCAATGCTGAGGGAAAACAATTCATGTGAATAGTTAGGGTACACGGTCTTCTAAAATGTCATGTTGACAAATGTGTCTCTGGGCACTGATGGACAAAAAGAAGTCACTCGGATGACAAAGCCTGTGCAGGGGGTTAAGTGGGGGCAGAAGAGTAGCTCAGGTCCTGTGCCCAAACAAGAGGCAGGAACAGTGGACAGAGTCTGGCTTTTCCTGCTCACCGTGAAGGCTTGTATATCCTCAGGACGTCAGTGTGCACATTTTGGGGGAAGCACATTTGGGAGGGGGCGGGGGGATCTTGACAGTGTGACCACTCACCGTCGTCACCTGAGAAAGTGGGACAAAGGCGCACTTATTGTACTTTCCTTTGTTAGAGATTGTACCTGTTTGTGAGATTCAGGTCTGTGGGCCAATTCAAGTGGAAAGGGAAGGGAAACTCATTGAGTATTTCCTCAAGCATTGTCTCTAGAATGACACCAAAGCAGAATCTGGGGCATGATAAAGGCACTAGGGCTCATGGAGGGGGAACTTGCCCTTATAGTATTCTAGATTTGTCAGTGGCCTTCAGGATGTCCTGCTTGAACTGCGGTAGCCACGCCGGTCTTTAATCACGGACTCATTTCTACTGAAACCATTCTTTCATTCCTTGGCCCTCGTGGGTACAAAGCTCTGTCTGAAATCTGCCCTGAAATCTGCTTCCTTGTCGTTTCCATCTATTATTCTCGGTTCTGCTAACTTTGACTTGAATCTGGGTGCTCTGATGCCCAAATGGATGATGGTGCCCCAGATAGTTGCTTACTTGAGAATTTTGCCTTGGGCTCCCCTGCTCTTCAGGGTCACTGAGAATGTTATTCTTTCCGCATCAACGTGCTCCTCTTTGCTGATCCGTCTTATGTTCGAATCAGCCACGTGCCATTTGCAAGACTCAGGAGAGCCGTGATCCCAACGCACACACGGCCACATTCACCCACGAGCCAGGTCAGAGCCATGCAAGTTCTCCTGAATACATGAAACTGTAAGAAAAGTATCTGGTTTACAAACAAAACAAAACAAAAACCTACATTTACTGTTTTGTTTGGTTTCATTTCACTCCAGTAAATTGAAGTGTCCTTGCTGAGAAATTCAGAGGATACAAAAACATAGTAATTTCATTTGACGTGATCTAAGCTTTAGAGATAACAAATCAAATATTTGGATTAAACTACAATGCACGGAATTGGATCCATGAAGGATATTGGTAGCTACTCTTTGTCTCTCCAACGATACTCCATTTAAAGATGAGAGTAAAACCAAGAAGAAACAAGCAGTTTCAGAGCATACAATACTAATTTTACATGTAATTAGAACTAACAATTTCTTTTCATTTATAGAACATACTCTGATGACCTTTGAGGCTGGTGGCAGAATAGGACATTAGCTTATAATTATGCTTTGATTTGCAATGAAAAATTGAAATGACTATTCCTGCTCCCGCTAAGAGCATGCAGAATGGGAAAGTATGAGGCATGACTGCCCTCTCCTGGTAATATCTGGCCTAACAGCTCGAAAAAGGATTTCAAAAAGTAACCAAATTTTTAAAATCATTTGCACACTAGAAACATTCTCCTTTATTTACACATAACCTATTTTAAAATTATTATTTCATGTGGCTTTCTAAAATTAAAAATGGTGCATAAATATTTTGAAATCTGGATATTAATTAATGAGCCAGAATATGTAGGAAAAATAATGACGATTGTTAAGACCATGCGTTGAGACATTTTCAAAGAGCACTTAATACGTGTTTTCTCATTTAGTCTCACATTATCCCCAGGAGGAAGCAAATTACTACATTTCATTTGTCCAGCTTCTTAGGTCTGTTGTGGCAGCTCATAACTGATTTTTCAACTGCAAGTTGGAGACCTCTAGTTGCTTTTGTGATTCAGTTATGTTTTTCTAACCTACAATAGCAGCAAAGACAGGGCCCAAACATAAACGATGCACAATGACGTCTCTTGGAATAACACTGATTTCCGCCCAGAACCAAAGGGACACATCCACATTTCCAAAGAAACATAACTTGTCTAGGAATTTCTACCATTTCACTTTGTCTTTAAAAGGAAACACTTAGATCAAAAGATGAGATAAGGCATCGTTTATATTTAATTATGATTTATGACCCACTGAAGTGTTGACACCTGTTCCAAATCAACACTTACTTTTTTTTTCCATTTTTGTATTCAGAAGAGAAAATTGCATTTATCCTTCACTTAAGGACTTGAGAGATTATGGAATGATTGTTGCACTCTGGTTTATATCCATGGTTGCACAAAGGGAAACCCAGATGGGTTTGTTTTGGATTTGTGCAAGAAATTTCCAGGGTTATGTTTATGTTTGTTTTCTCTTCTGTCTCCTGGAAAAGTCCCGTTTTTAGGGTCTGCAACCATGCTTGCAGGACATTCCTGACTGTACATGTGGGTCTTTTATTAATAAGGTTCACTTGGGTAATCCAGCGATCAAATCTTAAAGCTTTATCCTAACTCTACTGCTAAATAAAAACCAATGGCCTCTTATATGTCTCATTTGATAAAGCCCCAGAGTGTTCTCATGTTAAAGTGTTTTACAGCAAGTTTGTTTTAGTACTTAAGGACTGAGTCCGGGTGAAAATCAAAGTCAGCGGTCTTTTACTCCATTGTAGCCTACAGCAACTAACATTCTGTTACTGACATGCAGTGAGCTGCCCAAAGGAGGTTTTCATCCACTGACTCGGTAAACCCACAAATGTGTAGTGAAAGCCCGTCACGAACAGGCCTCCGGCTGGCAGGATGCACACTGTGTGAACCAAACAGGCGTGGCTTGGCTTTCAAAGACCCTTGTTGCAAAGACGGTTACACGGCAGATAAAAAGACAAACAGGGAGGGTATGTGCTATGGCGAGTGCTGTGAAGTGTGTAAGCCTGACACTTACACAGACCTGTACCCCTGAGGCTAATAATGCATTGTATGTTAATAAAATTAAAAAAAAAGAAACTTAAAAAAAAAAAGACAGGCAAATTTAGCATTGGGATAAGCACCTGGAGGAGAACAGAAGTGTGTTCTGGTGGGAGAGAGGGGCATGGTATTCCTGGTGACCAGTGGAGGTGTCTGTGCATCTGTGGCAAGTTTCCCGTCACAACTCTGATGCACTGATTATAGGACACATTGATATTACATGCTCCACTGGGGGAAAATGTGGCTAATTAAACTATAACCCAAAGCTGTCCTTTAATTAGAATCTCTCTATACTGATCAGCAGATATTGTCCCAGACATATTTAGACATAGATCTTTCTAATCATATGTCACCTTTGAGTGAACATAAAAAAGAAAATGTGCGCAAAACAAATTGAAGCAATTCTGGAACTTGCACCTCTTCAGAGTTCGGGTGGGAGTAGGGGAAGAGAAGCAGCAGGAAGACCTGGTACAGAAAGTGTTTAGAAACCTGAGCAGAGACATTGGGCCACGTTGCAGAGGGGCAGTTAGACAAGAATGCGTACGTGAGGGCGTGGAATATCAGAATGCAGACGCAACAGGGGCAGGTAGCTAAGAAAGCTTCATCTCTGGGCAGGTGGAAGGGGGTGGGACCCTGGATGGTGTGTACTGTTCTTTGGTGAGAGAAGTCATGCCCTTTTCCTTGGAAGGACGGAGAGAAGTAGGAGGTGACTCAAGTGGGGATTTAGATTTGAGATGAGGTGGTCACAGGGTTTCAGCAAGAAGTTTTCTGGTGTCTCAAAAAACACAAGACAGAGTCACCAGCTAAAATGGGAATTTGTGGGAAGGAGGTTACAGGAGGTTTGAGAATTGAGAAAAGTTATACAAAAATCTTGCATTATAACCAAGAAACCTAGCATTTTGTTGGACAATGTTGCAAGCCCACTGGAGCCTAGGGCTCATATGATCAGTATACTTGTGTGCTGGAAAGACCCAGGAATATTTTCTATATGGGACAAGCCACACAATGTGTACGTTTCTATTTTTCCTGTGTTAGAGTTTTCCCAGTAAAAACCTCAGGAGAAACATCAAAAGAGTCTGAACAATTGCAAGGAAATAATTGTAATAAAATACTGGGTATTTATACTAACATGAATCATTGAACACTGAAAAAAGTTATTTATATTAAAAAAAATAGTGGGCCACACCTTCAGAGCACTCAGTATGTGCTGAATTACCTGTTCAGCCCTTAAAATGGTACCGTGAGCTGGGAACGATTATTACTAGCATCCCCATCTTATATGTGAGGAAACTAAGACACAAATAGGTTAAATAACTTGCCCAAGTTCACACCCAGTAATTGGGAAAGCCTGGAACCAAAATACGGCTGTGTTTGGAGAACCTGTGTGATGGTTTTTCTAATTGGGATGCTTGTTTAATCCTGTGATGTCAATGAGATGCAGTCATAAACAAGAAAAAGAGGACATTGGTGGGTGGAAAGGAAATTACAGGGTTGATAAATAAAAGAATCTGGTAAGACCCTTATCAGCCATGTTAAGGATGATTTTTTGCGAATGTGTGACCAAAAAACATAACAATAATTTTATACAAATGAAAGGATAATCAGATTTGTGTCTTTTAAGAAAGTCACTCTGCCACTGTGGATAAGGGACTGAGGACAGTCAAGACCAAAGCACAAAGATCCCTTAGAAAGCTCTTCCAGGAACTCACTACAAAAGTTAACATCATCCTAGGGGATGGGTTGTTTGAAGGAGGAAAATGAACACAGAAGAGAGACATTCAAGAGGTAGAATCAACAGGACTTCAGGGTTGTTTGAAGGAGGAGGGGTGAGAGGGGAGTCTCCGCTTTCTCTGTAATTTCACTGGGTATTGGAACCATCCACCAAGGTGGAGGCAGAAGTCTGAGGACCATTCGGTTTGGGATATTTTGAGTTTAAGATGCCAAAAGGATATCTTGATGGAGAGCTTTTGTTGGGGTTTGCTGGGATTTGGTTGGGACTATGAAGCCCAACAGTAATCCAGCCTGGACTGAAAGCTGAAAAGTTGACAGCTTGTAACTGTCATGGAGAGGACGAGCCCATCCAGGGGCACTGTGATGAGGGGGAGGGATTAGGACAGAAACTGGACATGGTCTGTTGGAAGGATGGGAGAAGCAGGAACAAAGGCAAAACAGGATTGGCTAAAAGAGGAAGGAGAGCAATCAGAAGAGATTACAGCCATGGAAGTGATGAGAGGAAATATTTCAAGAAGCAGGGAGTGACCAAGAGCTGCAGAAAGGTCAAGAAAGATAAAGCCAGAAGTGTCCACTGGATTTATTGACAAGGATAAATCATGGGGATCTCAGTGAGAGGCATTATACTGAAGCGAAAGAGTAGATGGTGGATTTCAGGAGCCAGAGTAGGGCAGGAAGGGGAAGAGCTAGAGATAGCAAGTATAAACAAGTCTTTGAAAAAGTTAGTTGAAGTGGTGGAAAGAAATAGTTGTAGCTAGCGGGGTCAAGTGTTTAAGATGGAGGATGAGGAATGTTTAAGTAGTGCTCAGAAGAACCCAATAGAGAAAAATAAGCTAAAGATATGCGGGAAAAATCAGGAGAAAAAGTCCCTGAAGACATCAGGACGGGACAGTGTCCTGAACCAGAAGGGATCACTCTGGACTGGGACAGACAGGTTGATCGTTGCAAGCAGAGGAAGAATACACGTGTGTGGCATATGTGTGTGAGTGTGTGTGTGTGCACATGTGTGTGTGTTTAGGTACAAGTAGATAGTCATCACTAGGGACAGAAAGTGAAAATGTCTCCTATGATGGCTTGATTTTCTTTGAGAAGGGGAAGGTGAGGTCATTTGCTTAAATTAAGTGGGTAATAAGAAGTCAGTGATCTGAGAAGGGAAAAAATGCTTTGAAATAACCACTGAAGACCCCAGGAGAGAGAAAGGAAAGTTAGCATAGCACAAGTTTCTATTGTCATTGGCAGACATTCTGTATTTGTAATGGCAGCATCAAACAGCATCCTTGTCCTTTTTTTTTTTTTTTCTTTTGACACTCCTAGCATCTTGGGTAAAAACGTGGAGAAACATTGATCAAGGATGGGATTTTTGACCGGCAAGACTAATAGAGAATATCTGAGTTAAGAGTGGGGAGATTACCCAAAAAAAGAGTGAAATGGGAGGCATGGATCATATGTGGCTACTTTAAGAGCATTTCTCCCAGGCTTCCCTTTTTTGAATAGTCTTTTGTTTCTCTCTGGTTGCAGTCTACTAATTATCTCACTTATGGGAAAATGGTTAGGCTTCTTACATAGGCCAGATTGCTGGGTTTCCATTTTCTGTTATCTGGTCCTTCCAGGGAAGAATACAACTAGATGTTACTTCATCATAGCCAACACCACAAACTAGGATTTTTGTTTGTTTGTTTTGCTACGTCTCATTGCTTACACTCTACTGTCGAGAAAGCTCCTGCATCAGCTCCTAATGCATGAATGTTCACAAAAGGCATGAGAATCAGGGTGACTCAAGAATTAGGACGTGGAGTTGTCATGAGGAGATTTAGGTCACATGATATTTTGTAGTTCTCAGCAAAAGGAATCTCCAAAAGACTGGGAAGACTAGCCAAGCTGGTGCTCTCTCCATGTGGCAGATATTGACAACTGTCAATATTCTACTGTTTAAACACATCTGGGAATTATCCACTTTGCTATAATAGCACATTTTTAAACTCAAGGGCAGCTTCTCTCAAGCTGTTTCTGAACGACTTCTCCCTGCTGTCATTGGTTAGTGCCAAGGGAATATAATTTTTAATATTAATCTAATGTAATTGTTAAGGTGAGCCAGGTCCCGAAAACATGTAGAGTGCATACCAGAGCCAGACAAAAATGATTAGGGGTTATCACGCTTTTGCAATGTCTCTACTTCCTCTCTCCCCCATTAGCATGGATAACTAACAGTTGATTGAAATTCCAAAGCAGCATTTGTATAAAAACCTGCCCAACTCCTAGAACTCAGTAGGGATCACTGCGTTCCCTACTTTGAAAACATCCTCTTCTCTAATTTGCTTTATAATCTCTCCAAGATGTGTCCCTTCTGATTTGAGTAACCTGGAATAGAGTGGCCCATTTGGCTCAATCAAATATTTTTTTTGGCTCATAACATAACACCACAATTGACTTTACTTTCAGAGCAGAAAAATTGCTCTGCCAACAGTGGCTAATAACTGCCTCTCCTTACCAATGGGTAGCTAAGTATCCTCCAGGTACAACCAGAAACATCAAGAGATGTTCATCATTTTTTTAAACTTGTTTATAAACCAGAGTTTGTATATAAATCAGAGCTATTTTTTAAATAGCAGGATTCTTGAACTTTCAGAAAAGGAATTGGTTATGATCCAGAAGTTGGTATTAAAGTTGTCTGGCTAGAACAGTGAAATGCATTTTCCTGTACAGCTGTATTGCAGCAATACAAATTGGGGTTAGGTTTCTAGCATCAGAATACCAACCGTCATTTACAGCCTACTATTTGTTAAATACCACCGATGATTTGTGCCCTCCTACCTCATCAGGTTTGCACTGTCCCACTCTTCACTGAATGTTTGTGATTCTTCTGTTTCAGAGGTTGGCAAACACTTCTGCAAAGAGGCAGAGAGTACACACTTTGGGCTTTTTGGGCCATGGATCTCTCCAATGCAGCCCCTCAAAGCTGTGATCTGAATGCAGAAGCAGTCACAGACAGTAAGTGGACAGCTGTGTTCTAATAAAACTTTATGGAAACTAAAATTTGAATTTCACCACTTTTTCATGTGTCCCAAAATATCAACTTCTTAAACTTTTGTTTTATGTTATTTTGGTAAGAAAACAACATGGGATCTAAACATTTTTAACTATTTAGCAATGAAAAAAACTATTCTTAGCTCACCAGCTGTCCAGAAACAGGGGGCAGCAGGATTTGGCTCATGGGCCATCACTTGCTTATCTACATGAGTTTTTGCCAATTCCTGAAAACTACCAAATGCCTACACACCAACACCCCGTGTCCATGCCTTTCCCTCTACCTGGTAAGCTCCATAGTTTTCCACTACTAACTTTGTTTTCTCCTCATTATATCAAAGTACGGCATCTTCAGCCCCCCACCTTTTGGAGCCCACCTTGATTGCTATGAAGGAAGTCTGCATGGACCCTAACACCTGTTCCGACTTCATCCCCACCCATGGCCTGCCATCACAAGGCATCCTGGTGCTTCTCCCTGGAAGAGTTACCACAACGATAATAAACGACAAACAATAAGGTTCCCATGTGGTATCTGTCTATATCACAATAGTCCATATCTGTAAACTTCTTGAGAAGGAGATTATATTTGCGCTGTTCACAGCTGTATATGCCCTGGGCTTAGCATGTTGATGCCCACAGAGTAGTGCTTGATACATGTTCGTGAAATTAGTCAATCACTTAATGCCTAATGCAAGTCTGCAACATAAATATCCCCACTTTACAGACCAATAAACTGGGGCTTTGGTAAGATAGATTATTTTCTGGAGGCCATCAGATTAAAAATGTTCTATCTGTCTAACTCCAAAGTTCTTGCTATTTCCACCATGCTATTACGGTATTAAAATGTTAATTTGTATTAAAACATTATGATTTTCATTAAATGATGAAATTCATTGATTTAATTTAAAAGAGTAGAAAGCATTATGCAAAACATAAAAATAAGAGTATAAGAACTTATTTTTCTATATCTGTATACATTAATAAGGATTCTTGTTTATCCTTGAAGCTTGGAGATTTTGGACCAAGTCTATACTTGGATATTTGTCTTTTCTCACCAATCCTATCTGGAACTCAATGATCCCTCTCAATTTCCAGGCATAATTCCTCCTCTGAGGGAAATTTTCTTCTATTATTTATTTAATTGGCTATCTTCTACTCATATCTTATCGTAAGTCTTATGGATCTCTCCTTAAAGTCCCCAAGCTTTGAGTTCATGATTTCTATTGTTTTCATATATTTTTCTATGTCTTGAAATAATTTTTCTGCTTGACCTGGTAGATCTCCACAACATTCAATTTAGTACCTGACTCTTTACCTCAGTAATCAGATTTTTAAAAATCTGATGTGTTTTAATATCCCTGAGTGCTCTCATTTAGTTTTTAAGAAGTTGTCATTGAACTCTCTCCCTTGCTAATTCACCAGGGAGCTGTTCTATTTCTTCTTACACCCAAGCTGCCAAGGCCTCTTAGACCCATAGTTCTCTGGTATGTTAAGTGGCAGAGGTGACCTGCCTCAGCATCTTATGAACTGGCATTTCAGTGTGACGGAAAGGACAGCATTTTCTGCTCCTGGGACCTATAGTGTGGCAGAATGGAAATGAGAAGTTTCCCGTTGAGACTCCAGAAACATGCTACCTCTGTTCCGTTAATTTTCATTAAGAACCCAAACCTTATTGGTTTGTCTCCCTCCCGATCCCATCTTGTTTCATTTATTCGAGACTCTTAATGTCATAAAACAAACTGAGGGAGGTGAAGGGGGAGGGGTGTTGGGAGAGGGTGGTGGGGTTACATTACATGTTTATATAAAAATAAAAACAATAATAAATAAATAAATAAATAAATAAATAGAACCCAAACCCTAGATTAGGTGAAATAATATATTTTTTATAGCACGGAGACAATGCACATAATAACTTGAGCATGTTGTTTGCTTTTCAACTTATAATTTAGATTATAGCTTTAGATTCACAAAGAAGTTTTCATGATTTCTTAATAGGCTTGTGGTTTTTTCTTTTTATATTCTACTTCCCTGAAATTATTTTCTTACTGAAGAATAATTGACATACAGTATTATATCCGTTTCAGGTGAACAACATGCTGATTTAATATTTATATACATAATGAAATGATCACTATGACAAATCTAGTTATAATATTAGTTACCATATTCCCTATGCTATACATGACATCCCTGTGTCTTATTTATTTTACAACTAGAATAAAAAATATTATTTTTTTAACTGTAAATTGCTCTGGCAATGCTTCAGGTTGGGTGTTGTTTTCTGTCTGTTGTTTAAGACCGCTAACAGCAATACCAACTTGTATTTATTAGCACTACAACTTCCTTTTTCAAAATAATGCTTTATTACCCAGTTAATTATTTATGGAACTCAGAAGACATGAGCTTCAGGGGTAGTCAAATATTTATGATCACAAATATTTATGAACACAAAAATGAATTTCAGGGTATAGTCCTGGGAAAAGGCCCATAATATTAGGTATGATTCTCTTAGGTTTGGTTTGCTAAGATTGATTATTTATGTAGAAAACAGTCACCCCAAGATTCAGAATGGTATTGATTTATCTGGTTAGTGAATATGGACACCCATTGAATGACATATTGATACTGAGTATTTCAGAATTTTGTCAGCTTTTTCATCAATATATGAAGAAGTAAAATTGTATGCCTGTTGTAATAAAACAAAACAATAAATAATGAGCTGTCACAAGTAGGTCAATAATTTTATTCCTTCTAAATTAGTTTCCTTACCCGAAAGAAAATAGAAGAAAGCAAAACAATTTTTTAGAAACATTTAGAGGCATCTAGCATCCTTAAGTTCTTTCTCCAATTACCTGTGCCTGTTTATTTCACTTGTAGCTGTTGAGCAAATGACTTTAATTAGGACACAACTCTGGCTTCTTAAATTGAAGTCCAAAGTGGTGTGAGAGAATGGAGAATTCAGATTTTAAATGTTCTTCTTTTTTTTTTTCCAAGACCTTATTTATTTTTTTGAGAGAGAGTGAGTGAGAGAGAGAGCCATGAGAGGGAGGAGGGTCAGAGGGAGAGGAAGACTCCTTGATGAACAGAGATCCTGATGACGGGCTTGATCCCAGGACCCTGGGATCATGATCTGAGCCAAAGGTAGATGCTCAATGACTGAGCCACCCAGGTGCCCCAAGAATTCAGCTTTTAATCACAAAACACCACCAAACAGAGCTCCCTCAAAATGACTCCCAATACAATGTTTATCAGTAGATAATGCCATATTGGAGTACCTGGGTAGCTCAGCTAGTTGAGTGTCTGACTCAGTTTCACTCAGGTCATGATCTCCGTGTTGTGGGATGGAGCCCTGCGTTGAGCCCCATGCTCAGTGGGGAGTTAGCTTTAGATTATCTCTCTCCCTCTCCCTCCCCAGCTCATGCACTCTCTAAGTCAATAAATAAAATATTTAAAATAAATAAATATTGCCATGTTATCAATAACAATAATATCAGTATTATCCTGCCAGTATCAATAAATAATGCCAACACTTACTGCATGTATTTTTAAAGATTCTTTCTTGGAAAAATAAAGACATTAAGAGCTGTAAGATTATTTCCAACAGTTTTGGCATTTCCTTCATTGGGGTCACAATTACAGTCTAGTGCAGGAGTCCTCAAAAAGGGTTGATTTTTCTCGTCAGGTTATTTGGCAATGTGGGAAGGTGCTTTGATGTCACAATACAACAGGAGTCAGGGCACTTCTGGCCTCTAGTGGTAGAGACCTCTGATGCGGAGAAACATCCTGCAACGCACAGGACAGCCCCCATGACAAAAAAACTACCGACCCCAGAAAGTCAATAGTGCGAAGGCTGGAAATACCTAAAGACATTATTTGTGAAGAGGGGCCATAGGGATGCTTTCCTTTGTCACATGAAGTGTTGTTAAGCCTAGCGATAGTAAATACCTCAGAATGGATCTGCAATATATATTTGTAAAGAAAAAAAAATCAGGAATCCGGATATCCAAGAAGAAAAACTTACTTGAAAAGTCAACTTGAGCATGGAGGAAAGAATTAGGATCCAAATAATGAATCTCAGAATGTCAATTCATCTTTTTAAAAAATTGTATGTATTCATCTGTCAGAGAGAGAGAGAGCACAAGCAGAGGGAGAAGCAGGCAGAGGGAGAAGCAGTCTCCTTGCTGAAGAAGGAGCCCCATGTGGGACTCAATCCCAGGGCCCTAGGTCATGACCTGAGGCAAAGGCAGATGCTTAACTGACTGAGCCACGCAGGCATCCCTCAGTTCCTGTTTAGATGATGGTCAGAACAAGGAATCAAGATTCCAGAATGACCACTCTTCATGTGTAACCCAGTCAGGCAGTCACTACAGACCTTCCAGTTTGATGAAACAAATATGTCTGATGGAATTATGGTTAGTCCTTGGACAAAAATCTCATTGATATTGAACATTTGAATAATTAACTGATCAAATCAGTATTAAATGAGATCGCTAATGAGAGCTCACGGGTAGATGTTGTTCCTGTATATGAATAAGTGCTCCTTGCTGAATTCAACAAAGTTATAGTTAAGTCTATTGATTAGGACTTACAGACCATTCAGACAATGCACAGATATGCACAGGAAAATGAGAGGGAAAATACTAGCAATTCAAATTCCTTTATTAGAAAATTAACACAAAGTATTTGGTTCACTTATTAAGAATGATCAGCTTTGATCCTGCAGGAAAATAATATTATTCCTTAAGGGTTGAACCACATCCCCCCAAGAGATATGTTGAAATCCTAACCCCCAGTACCTGTGAATATGATCTTATTTGGCAATTGGATCTTGGCAGATATAATCAAGTTAAGATGAGGTTATTAGGAGGAATTCTAATCCAAGATGACTGGTGTCTTCCAAGTAGAGGAACAACACAGAGACAAGAAGCCAAAGACAGAAGCAAGGAAGATGGCCATATGAAGACAGAGGCAGAGACTGAGATGAAGCTGTCACAAACCAAGAGAACTTAGGGGGATGCCCATATAAGGAAATATTGATCAGTATTGACCTACCCAGCCAATAATCAATCAAGTTTAAAAATATGTATATTTGGAGGTGACTGACCTTTTTTTGATGTACTTGTAATTTTCTGAGTAATTATGGTATTTATTAATATTGTGAAAAACAGTGAAATTTTTTCATTTCATTTTCTGCTATCTCAATATCCACAAAATCCTTTAGGCACATAACTAAATTTAGAAATTGTGCACTTGTATTGACCATATCAATAAAACTTCAAGTTTTTTTGAAAATGCATTCAAACAAATAAAAAAGATTAAACTCCCTTTAATTTGTTGGCATCTACATGTCAGACTTTACAAAGGAGAGGAGCTAGATTGCCTATAAGGCTACCAGAAAGTATTCATCCATTCTGACTGACAAGACCCGTAAATTTTCCAGCTGCATTCATAAAGGATATAATTTTTGTTGCTTTATTTTTTCTTATAAAATCAAATGGTTTTGATACTACTGGCTCCCCAAAATAAGTAGGTTAATGTTCCCTCTTATTAAACTTTCTGAAAGAGATTGCATTGAATTAGTATAACTATTTTCTTAATTGTTTGAAAGATTCCCTAATGAAGCCACCTTGTACTGGAATTCCTTCCTTCCTTCCTTCCTTTCTTTCTCTTTCTCTCTCTCTCTCTTTCTTTCTTTCTTTCCTTCTTAAGGATTTTATGCATTTATTTGATGTAGAGAGAGACAGCAAGAGAAAAAGCACAAGCAGGGGAAGTGGGAGAGGAAGAAGCAGGCTTCCCGCTGAGCAGGGAGCCCTATGTGGGACTTGATCCCAGGACCACGGGATCATGACGTGAGCCGAAGGCTGATGCTTAACTGACTGAGGCACAGAGGTGCCCCTGTATTGGACTTTCTTTTTGAAAGTTTTGGACTGTGTGATTTAAATTTTCCTTACTAGATACAGGACTATTGAGTTATTGGTTTCTTCTTGAGTGAGTTTTTGTAATTTGTGAGAACTTTCAGAGAATTTTAATTTTTTTTTAGGGGGACTTTTTATATTCCAACTAACTTGTCGAAATCATTGGCACAAAGTTGTTTGTGATATTGTAGTATCCTTTTAATGTCTGTAGAATCTTTAGTAATAATTATTTATTTGTTATATTGGTGATTTATGTTCTTTCCTTTATAGATGAGTCTAACTAGTGTATTGTTAATGTTGATCACTTCAAAAAGCAAGCTTTTGGATTGGCTACTTTTCTGCATTTTATTTTACAGTCTTGCTGATTCCTGTCTTGATCAGTTTGGATTGCTGTAACAAACTATTATAGAATGAGTGGCTTGAACAACAGAAATTTATTGCTCACAGTTCTGGAGGCTGGAAAGTCCAGAATGAAAGTGCCAACAGATTCAATGTCCAGCAAAAGCCTTCTTTCTTGTTTGTAATGGCAACCTTCTTGCTATGTCCTCACACGGCAGGAAGGCATCTTTCTCTCATGTGTCTTATAAGGCTAATACTTTCATCAGGAAAGCTCTACTTTTATGGCCTAATTATATTTCAAAGTTTCCATCTTCAAGTACCATAAATGGGGATTAGGATTTCAACATATGAATTTTGAGGGAATGCAAACATTAAGTCCATAGCAATGAGTCTTCCCATTTTTATTATTTTTTTCTTTCTATGTTCTTGAATGTACTTTGCCCTTCTTTTTCTCCTATCTTGCAGTAGAACCTCAGAATATTGATGTTAAACCTTTCTTATCATCTAATATAAACATTTGAATTTATATACATTAACCTGAATACTACTTTAGCTATACTTTACAAATTTTGATATATTATATTTTTACTATCATGAATTCAAATATTTTTAATTTCCTAAGTAATTTATCTGAATGTGTTTAATTTTTAAATATTAAAAAATAATTTCTAATTATGAATTTTCCTAGATATCTTTCTGTTATTGTCTTTTTATTTAATTCATTTATGATAATGTAACACATTCTGAATTACATGAGTCTTTGAAAAACGTTAAATACAAGTCTTATGGCCCTGTATACATCTTATGATTTATACAGTTGTTTAATCTATTGTTTATGTAATACTATCAGCTCTTGAAAAGAACATGTACTTTGCCATTGTTCTGTAAGTATCAAGAACAACTAGGTGATTGTTAGTGCTCTGATCTTTTTTTTCTTTTATTAATTTAAATTCAATTAGCCAGCATATAGTACATCATTCGTTTCAGATGTAGAGTTCAGTAATTCATCAGTTGCATATAACACCCAGTGCTTGTGACATCACATGCCCTCCTTCATGCCCGTCATCCAATTACCCCAACTCCCCAACCATCTCCCCTCCAGCAACCCTAAGTTTGTTTCCTGCAGTTAAGTCTCTCATGTCTCCCTCACTGATTTCTTTCCATTCTGTTTTCCCTCCCTTCCCCTATGATCCCCTGCACTACTTTTTATATTCCACATATGAGTGAAACCATATGATAATTGTCTTTCTCTGATTGAGTTATTTCACTCAGCGTAATATCCTCCAGTTCTATCCATGTTGATGTGAATGGTAAGTATTCATCCCTTCTGATGGATGAGCAATATTCCATTATATTTATATCTAGATATAGATATAGATCTTTATCCATCCACCTATGAATGGATATCTAGGCTCTTCCCTTAGTCTGGCTATTTTGGACATTGTCACTATAAACATTGGTGTGCATGTGCCTCTTTGGGTCATTACATTTGTGACTTTGGGGTAAATAACCTAGTAGTGCCAATGCTGGGTCCTATGGTAGCTCTATTTTTAACTTCTTGAGGAACCTCCAACCATTTTCCAGAGTGGTTGCACAAGCTTGCTTTCCCACCCACAGTGTAGGAGAATTCCCATTTCTCTACATTGTCGCCAACATTTGTTGTTTTAGTCATCCTGACTGGTGTGAGATGGTATCTCATTGTGGTTTTGATTTGTATTTTCCTGATGCCAGGTGCCTCTTTGGAGGATGAAAATAAAAAATGGCAGCTCCCTGATCTCCAGCCCTGGAGCTGGAAGATCACGACTCCTACTCTTCAGTGAACCCTCAAGGGAAAGCAGTCAATCACATTTGTGTGGTCAAATTCTGCAGACTCCCGCAGTGCACAACCGAACTGATCCTCCTGGGGGGAGAGGAGGGCCACCACAGTTTTCCACTTGCAGGGCCCCTGCTGGGGAGTGTTGCCGAGTCATGCCCTGGCTCCTGGTTAAGGCTTGCTGATCATAGTTGCCTTCCCTGCTTCAATGCTTGGGAATTCTGTGCACTCAGGCATCCCCATTCTTTCTGTGACCCTGGGGATCCTGAGGCCACACTGTCCCACCTAGGATTCTGCCCTGCTTTGCCACTTGAGCATCTTTCAGGCAGGGACGTCCTCCCGTCCTTCATGGGAGCAGCTTCTAAAGTTCCGATTTTGCCCTCCACTGTTGTATCACTTTCTGGTAGCTGGCTTATGGAAGTTCCCTCCCCCTGCCAGTTATTTTCTGATATATCCCCTCAGATTCGCTTCTCCTCACCTCCCACCTTGTAAAAGTGGTCACTTTTATATTTGTAGAATTGCAGAAATTTTTCTCTTAGATCTCAGGTTAAATTCACAAGTGCTCTGATTTATACATATCTAGCTGAATTCAAGGTACTAGATGAAACAAGGTCCCCTACTCTTTTGCCATCTTCCCTCCTCCCTGTTAGTGCTCTGATCCTTGTATCTTTGCTCTTTTTTGTTCAGGTATGTCAATTCCTGAAGCAGAAATATTAGAGTTTCCTATTATCACTGCAGAATTTCTCACTGTAGTTCTATTTTTGCTTCATCTATTTTGAATGTCTTATTAGATACATTCACATTTATGATTGCTATGAATTATCACTATGTCTGTCATATTTTATCCATTTCATTATAACCTCCCCCCTTTAACTTTGATAATACTGGATTTTCAAAGTCTGCTTTAGCTGATATAGCCATTTCAGCTTTCTTCAGCTTACTGTTCACATAACATATAGATATATTTTTTGCATCTATTTGTTTTCAATCTGATTGTGTTTTATAATTAAAGTGTCTCTTTTGTAGACAGCATAAAGTTGGGTCTTGTTAGTACTTACTCTGTCAGATAATCTCTACCTTTTTATGGGAATATTTATTCCATTAGCATTTAATATAATTATTGATATAGTTGGATTTGATCTAATATTTTGTTATTTATTTTCTGTTGTCCTTCTGTGTTTTGTTCCTTTGTTCTTCCCTTTCTATCTTCTTTTGGATTCTTTGAATATTTTCAAAATTTCACTTTAATTTATTATGACTTCTTAGCTATGTCTCTCTGTACTTGTTTATTTATTTATTTTTTGGTAATTGTTCTTGAGATTACAATATGTACTTTATGTTTTCACAATACTTAGAATTAGTATTATACCAACTTATATAAAATGTAGAAATCTTGAAACTGTGCAGATCCATTTCCTTTCCACCATCATGGTGGTTGTCCCATTAATTTAATTAATTAATGAATTGTTATTAATGGTTGTTTCATGTAATACACCTAATAACATTATAAATTCCCTGATGCAATGCTATACTTTTTGTTTTCAACAGTAACTTTTTAAAGAAAATAAAGAAAAAATTTATTTATTATATTTACCCATATATTTATCTTTGTCGATGCTCCTCATTTATTCCTGACAATCCCGATTTCCCACTGAGTCCATTTTCTTCAGTCTCAAATATTTCTCTTAACATTTTTTAGAGTACAGGCCTGGTTTTTATAAATTCCCTTAGTTTAACTTTAGCTGAAAATGTTTTTGTTTCATCTTAATTTTTTCTAAGATTTTATTTATTTATTTAAGAGGGAAAGAGAGAGAGTGAGCATGAGAAGGGGGAGGGGCAGAAGGAGAAGGATGGTCCCCGCTGAGCAGGGATCCTGATGCAAAACTTGATCTCAGGATCCTAAGATTATGACCTGAGCTGAACGCAGACTGAGCCACCCAGGCACCCATGTATCATCTTAATTCTTGAAGGTTGTTTTCACTATTACAGAAGTCTTAATGGACAGTTCTTTTTTTTTTTTTTCTTTCAGATTTTAAAAAATGTTGTTCTGGTTCCATAATTTCTGATGAGGTGTTGATAGCTCTTTGCTTGATTGTTCTCTATTTATAAAGTGTTGTTTTGTTCTGGCTGCTTTCATGATGTTCCTTTTTAATTGAATTTATTTTGGTTTTTCTGTTTATGTTCGTTTTTTACTATGATGTCCCCAGGAATGGGGTTAACAACTATTTTTATCATACAGTCAAAGTGAAGATCATCATTGATGAGACAGGTTGAAGTCATGTTCACATGGTAGGATAAACTTTTCTTACATTGCTTTAATATAATATTGTGAAAAAATCAAGTGACCTTCTAAAAAATAATTGGCCTATAACTTTCAAAATAGCAAGGTCATAAAGGTAAGAGAAATACTAAAGAACTGTTTCATACTGAAGGATACAAAAGAGACTTGACAGTTCAATGTAACATGTGATTCTAAATTGGATTATTTTATCCTACAGGTCACTTTGGGACATAGAGATAAAATTTTGAATAGGATCCAAGGCCTACATGGTAGAAAGTTTCAATATTAGCCTTCCAATCTTGAAGACTGTGTTGTAGTTATGAAGAAAAATGTTTTTATTCTTAATATAAGGAAATATAATTAATTATAAGGAAACACATGCTTAAAATAATCAGAAAAGATACTTTGGGTTGGCAATTTATTCCCAAGTGGTTTGGAAAAAAGGGGAAAGGTTGATAGGACTGTTTTTGCAACTATTCTGCAAGTTTATGATTGTTTCAGTGTAACAAAAAATATTATAAAGTTTTCCATAATCAGAAATAAATTTTATTAAAATAGCAGAAACTCCAAAGGGGCAAAGTTGGCTAAAAACAGCACCAAAGTATTATGTTTAGAAGTATCACACCACAAATTTAGGTAAAACTGGAGTGTTTGGATTAGTTAACAGTGAATTGGCTTTCTCTTTTTTATTTGATGATGAAATAAGAATTTTAGTTCATATGTTCAATAGGTAAAAATTTACAATTTTGATTTTATTATCTAAAATATCAAGCAATGTTTCATTTTCATTAAAATTCTAATATGTCATTAAAATTATAATGTCTCTATTATTTTATAATAATTTTACTATATAGTTATATTTGACAGTGACCCAGTGAGATTTTGGTATCTTCTTTGGGTATGTAATTGATAAATATCTATGTATCATGTTAATGATATTACATCACTGATGCATTAGCTATCTGTTAGTTACTGATGTGCTAGGTTGGTAGGTTACCTTAAATGATAAATTCCACAATGCTAAGTGGTATTGAAATACATTAACATTAATTTTTTTCTAAATCTCACTATATGTAATTTACCATTAGCAAAGTCACTGGTTTAAGTGTACACTGCAATAGAGATATTCCATTAAGCAAAATTGTATTAATATTTATCTGGGAATTGAGATTTGACAGATAATCCCAGATAATCTAAATACAGGTTTATTAATTTAACCTTTCCAAATGTGTTGTTCCTCAACCAGATTTATGTTGAACAACTTCCCCGTAAGAACAGCAGTATATGGATTCTTTAACTTCTAGCAAATTCTTATTTGGTGTGTTAGGTCAAAAATAAGCTTGGGATTTTCATAATACTCACATTACCATATTGAATAATACAAGTAACTTTTATTTTCTGCATGTAAAACCTAGCAGATGTTATGAAGATACTTAATTTTGCCTCGTTATCAGAAAGTAGGCTAAAACCAGCATAGTCTATTATACCCAAAATCTCCATTTTGCTCACACAGACGATTGTACTCATTCATATCATCTAACTGAATGTAAGAACAATGCAAACTTCTTTTCTTACCTATTAGTAAATCAACTACCCAGTGCTTTCCAAACCTGTTTATTTTATGTTATTTTGGAATATAGAGGTAGGCTTTAAAGATTTCACAGGTTAGAAGGACTAAGACTAAAACAATGAAATCCAGACTATATCTTTTTTTAAAAAAATTATATATTGTACTTCTTTGATCCTGAAAATCAAGTAAAAAACAGATTAAAGAGTCACTTAGAAAAATTAAATATTTTCTTGAAAACCAAGTTTTTATAAAATTATAGGAATTTTCCTGGACACCACAACATGTGTAGACTTCATGAAGAATTTCCAACCTTGTCCACAAATGACCATTGTCATTACTGAACTGGATATAATGTTGGGTTTGTCATGGGCTCCTCTTCAATTTTTTATGTTCTTAGTAACATAATTTATGTTCTCTCTTTTAATATATTTCCTTCTGGAGAATAGTCATTTTCACTATCATTTTTGGAAGAATGACCCAAAACCACTCAATCATTGAGTACAAAGATAATGTGATCATTTGCCAACAAGAGACCGAAAATATAAAGTGAAAAGCAGGGCCACCAGTTCTCTTTAGGGCATATGCCTGTAGCCTTCACCAAGTTGTAAAGTCATTAAAATTAAGGATAACATCTATTATTCATCTTGACCATTGACCTGAACACTCTAGTATCCTATTTCAGTTAATGTCAACTAATTTTCTTTGGAATTCCACAGCCAAGTGATATGATCATATTTAATCAACAATGAAGCCAGACCTTCATTCTAAGACCAGAGATTTGACAAGTATAAGTCTGTGGAGAGAACATTCTGTAAATTCACTAACCTTGAAGACCAAAAGGTAAGAATAGAAAAATGGGGATGCTTTCACCAAGTAATTCTACTGCACTTCTCCCATATTTTTGACAATTAAAAATGCAACTTATTTTTATTACTTAAAGTTAAAGTTGAATTTTAACTAGCTTGATTTATTCTGGCCTCTTCCCAGATGAAGGAAAGCAGGGTTATAATAAGTGTTTTGTGAGGGAGGCAGAAGGGCCTGGCATTAGAAAATTCACGCTTAAGTCCAAACACAGGTGTTCACTACTTGTGTAACCTTGACCTGTTTCCATGCTCTCTCTGAGACTTGTACCTCCTCCAAAAATCTAGGATGAAAAACACCTTTTATGAGGTTTATTGTGAGAACCAAAATGAATTATGAAAAGTGCCTGACCTTGACAGATGCTTAAAGAAAAAGTTATGTCTCCTTTCAGCACTCTGTCTTTTTAACCAGTGTGCCCAACATCACTCATTTCTCCCAGAGCTCTTAGCTCCAAAGCTTTCGTCACTGTCATGTTGAGAAGTGGATGCACCTTGCCTACTCTGTCCTCTTCACTAGAATTGATAAAGGCTCAGATGAGGCCTTGGGTTTGATGGGAGGTCAAGACAAGAAGCCTGGGTGTTCGAAGTAGCTACAGGAGAGGCATCCACTGGGCGTCCAAGGAAAAAAATTCAGTTGTGCTAAGCTATTGAAATCTGCTGTCCACTTTGTGGAGCAGGGAGTGTTATGCTACGTAACTGGGAGGCAGTCTCCCAGACATTTCTAAATGTGCACAGATTGTCCCAAATCTATTCTTCTCCCTGGATGCTGTATTTGGTGAGTGGCCACAGTGGAAAACTGAGATTCCTTTTCGTGCATGTCTTTTTTTTTTTTTTTTAATGGCATTTCGCTTATCTTTATCACTAATTCAGAAAATCATCAAGCTCCACCAACTCTACATTGAATTATTTCTCAGATCCATCCCTCTTTTTGGTCTCATTCACTTCTGTATTTGCTCAGAGTCTCATTATTTCCCTCCGATGTTATAGTCCCTTACTACCTTACTTCCCTCAATCCAGGCTCTATACTATTGCCAAGGGGAAAAAAAAATTAAATGCATGAACTTCCTTACACAGTATATTCTCTCATTCTTTTTTTCTTACTCTGAGAGCCAAATCCAAACTCCTAAGCTGGGCCACAAGAGCGTCCTCTTGCCCCTCCAACCATGAGCCTGTTCCTGCTCGTCTGTATGCAGCGCACAAAGCAGACCCTTCAACTTTGGTCTTCTGCACAGGAACATATGCAGTGTACTTCACTTGCCAACCTCCTGTTTGATTATGAGGATGTCACTTCAGCTGTGAAACTTTAAGTTCAGGCAATCAGAGTTGAAATCTCCCAGAGTAAGTTTGACGCCCTCTTGACTTACTCTCTATATCATCATCCTATGTCCTTCTTCCTCACTGTCCCAGAACTCCTGGAAGTAACCAAAATTACTTCTTTTATACCAGTTTCTCCAAAGTCTAGCTTCATCTCAGTGACTGGAGGCTTCACACGAAGTTTTTACCAATCAGTGATTGGAAGTCATGAACATGGGCAGTTTATATGTCTGTTTTAAATAAACTAATAATAAATAACTAAATAACTAAAAAAATAAATAATAAATAAAAATAGTTTTAAATAAACTAATAATGGCAAGTAAAATATACCTACTGTTCTCAAAACGAAAGGCATTAGGCACTGATTTTAACCCCCAGTTTTCCCCCGCCCCTGTTCTGGAAACTTTAATAAAACAGAAGAGAAGAAATCTATATAATGCTCTCTTTGAATACCTGAAGACATATTTTTATTGCCCAGAAATTATATTGGTGTTCATCATATGATTTAAAGAAGAAATGTATTATTTATTTATTTATTTATTTATTTGACAGACTGAGACACAGTGAGAGAGGGAACATAGGCAGGGGGAGTGGGAGAGGGAGAAGCAGGTTTCCTGCTGAGCAGAGAGCCCAATGTGGGGTTTGATCCCAGGGCCCTGAGATCATGACCTGAGCTGAAGGCAGAGGATTAACAACTGAGCCACCCAAGTGCCCCAAGAAATGTACTCTCTTCCTCTACATCTTGTCCTGATGTGAGCTTGATTGCTGCTTCATGACAGGTTCCCAACCCTCCTGGTGGAAGGTCTTAGTCATCAGGGGTGAGGGTTGTCTGAGAGATGCGGGCTATTTCCTCAGATGATGAGTGCTGAGTGTACCAGGGACGTTTTGACAGGGGTACAAATAATACTGTGCCCGAGCCTCATCGTTTCTCCTCGAATGACACAAGAAATAAATTTTCACTTTACACTTACCTTTTAGAAATGCTTGAGGGAGAAATAAATTAATTGATTGCCCAAGTTCACAGGGAAAAGAAGGAAGACATCTGGTGTTTATCTGTCTCTACGAATGAAATTGCATGCTGATTTAATACATTAAATAAATATTCTGCAAGATTTGGCTGTTGCTTTTCATTGTACAAAGTTATAAAATTCGAGATGGGTTACAGTAGGTTTTTAAAAAAGATTTTATTTATTTATTTGTCAGAGAGCGAGAGAAGAGAGCACAAGTAGGGGGAGTAGCAGGCAGAGGGAGAAGCAGGCTCCCTGCTGAGCAGGGAACCCATTATGGGACTCGATCCCAGGGGCCTGAGATCATGACCTGAGCAGAAGGCAGAGCCACCCAGGTGTCCTGAGATGAATTACCCTTAAAAGACAGACTCCCTTAATGTATTTTCTTTAGCCTTAGATCTTTGAAAATATATCTGCCCATTTGAAGGCGTAGTGTTACTTACCGCTGTATAGTTCGCAAATTATTCAGGTAAGTACAAAATCAGTGGTGTTGTGGGTGTTGTGGGTGTTGGGGGTGTTGATGAAGAGGGCCAGGCACTTGCTAACATGCTACTTCTCCACAAAAATATAAAAATGAAAATTTCTTAAGTCTTTAAAAAATATATACAATACAATTGGATTTCTATGGATATTAAATTTCCATTTCAGTTGAAACATATTTTTTTTCAAAATCAAATTTTGACAGTAAATTTTCTATATTTTATAATAATATACGCAAATCCAAATATCCAACAATGAAAAAGCCAAGGTCACTCTTTTCCTCTTTAAATGCATTCTTGTAAAGATATTACATTAGTGCTTCTCTCATTCTCTGACAGCTTCCCTAACTAATTTTGGGAAAGATGTTTCTTTGTGAGTCATGGTAATAAATTAGAGCATCAAAATTTCACCAGAAAACTAAAAGGTCTTGGTTGCACAGCCAAACTTATTCTAATGTTACAGCATTTAATATAATAGTTCACATCTTTTAACATGATTCCTTTTTTCTGGTAGGATCATTTAGTCCTCTTTTCAAGTCTAAGAATCATAGGACAGTCCACATGGATCAACAATGGCATTGACACTAAGACAGTTCATTTTAAAATCTTTTTTTTAAAGATGTTATTCATTTATTTGAGAGAGAAAGAGACAGAGATAGCATAAGAGATAGTGAGAGAGAGCACAAGCAGGGAGGAAAGGGAAAAGCAGGGTAAGCAGGGATCCGAATGTGGAGCTGGATCCCAGGACCCTGGGATCATGACCTGAGATGAAGGCAGACACTTACCAACTTGGCCATCCTGGGTCCCCTCATTTCAAAATCCTGAAATTGAAAGGGAGAGACAGAGAGGCAGAGAAAGAGACAGAGAGGAGAGAGAAATAGAGATTAGGAAGGGGGAGGAAGAGGGGAAAGAGATCAGAATCAAAGCAGGTAATGGAATCTACTTCAAATAACTTGTAACAACATGAGTACTTACTTTGCTTGATACATATTGGGCCTAACCGATGAGTAGAGATTTTAATTTCAAGCCTCTTACTGAACATAAGTATGACCTTTGCAAGATTCCGTATGAAATTTGAAGAAATCCAGAAAGCTATCAAAAGACAGCTTTGGGGGCGCCTGGGTGGCTCAGTGGGTTAAAGCCTCTGCCTTCGGCTCAGGTCATGATCCCAGGGTCCTGGGATCGAGTCTGCATCGGGCTCTCTGCTTGGTGGGGAGCCTGCTTCCTCCTCTCTCTCTTCCTGCCTCTCTGCCTATTTGTGATCTCTGTCTGTCAAATAAATAAATAAAATATTTTTTAAAAAGACAGCTTCTGAAAAAACACATAAATTAAATAAAAAGTTAATTTGCAGCCATGGTCTCCCCGTGAGGACATAGACACTCATGGCAGAATCCAGGAGTCAGGGAGGAGTCAAGGTGGCAGAGCAGTAGCAGCTGAGATGACATCAGGCAGCAGGACATCAGCTAGATCACCTATCAAACCATTCCGAACACCTATGAATCCAACAGGAGATCGAAGAGAAGAAAAACAACAATTCTAGAAACAGAAAATCGACCCCTTTCTAAAAGGTAGGACCAGCGGAGAAGTGAATCCAACACAATGGGAAGATAGACCCCAGGGGGAGGGGCCGGCTCCCGGCAAGCGGCGGACAATGGAGCACAAAATCAGGAATTTTAAAAGTCTGCTCCACGGAGGGACATCGCTCCAGAGGCTAAACTGGGGTGAAGACCTCATGGGGAAAGCGAGGACTCAGGTCCCGCGGGGTCACAGAAGGACCGGGGGTGTCTGCGTGTCACAGGTATGAGAGCGGGGAAGCCGCTGCGGAGACAGAGCCGAGGTTTCCTAGTGGTCGGTGACACGGGCCAGTGCTCTGTGCTGGGGTCCCCACAAGATCCGGGGAGACTCCGACCCAGGAGAGCTCAGGGATCTATGGGGTTCAGAGACTCCAGGTGAGACTCTGCCAGAGACAGAGACGCTTGGTCCCAGGCTGGGTGAGCTCGGAGCTCCCAGAAGCCAGTGACACGGGACTGATGACCCACGATTTTCTCCGAGCACGGCCGGAGCTGGGGAGACGGGAGGGATTAAGCGCTTTTCTCTGAAGACGCACTGAAGACTGGGGCCCAGAGCTCTCAGCTGCTCCAAACCGGAGACTGGGAGGCCGCCATCGTCATTCCCGTCCTCCGGACTCTACGGAAAGCGTTCAGGGAACAAAAGCTCCCGAAAGCCAACCTGAGAGGATGACTCAGCCCGGCCCCTGGTAAGGGCGGTGCAGTTCTGCCTGGGGCAGAGACACTTGAGAATCACTACAACAGGCCCCTCCCCCAGGAGATCAAAGAAATCCAGCCAAGACCAAGTTCACTTAACAAGGAGAACAGCAGATTCTTATCTGGACAAAATGACAAGGTGGAAAAACTCACCACAAAAAAAAAGAACAGGACGCAGGACCGAAGGCTAGGGACCTAATCAATACAGACATTGGTAATATGCCAGATCTGGAATTCAGGATGACGATTCTCAAGGTTCTAGCCGGGATCGAAAAAGGCATGGAAGATATTAGAGAAACCCTGTCCGGAGAAATAAAAGCCCTTTCTGGAGAAATAAAAGAACTAAAGTCTAATCAAGTTGAAATAAAAAAAGCTATTAATGAGGTGCAATAAAAAATGGAGGCTCTTACTGCTAGGATAAATGAGGCAGAAGAAAGAATTAGTGATATAGAAGACCAAATGACAGAGAATAAAGAAGCTGAGCAAAAGAGAGACAAACAACTACTGGACCACGAGGGGAGAATTTGAGAGATAAGTGATGCCATAAGACGAAACAACATTAGAATAATTGGGATTCCAGAAGAAGAAGAAAGAGAAATAGGAGCGGAAGGTATACTGGAGAGGATTATTGTAGAGAATTTCCCTATTATAGCAAGGGGAACAAGCATCAAAATCCAGGAGGTGCAGAGAACACCCCTCAAAATCAGTAGGAATCGGTCCACACCCCGCCATCTAATAGTAAAATTTACAAGTCTTACCGACAAAGAGAAAATCCTGAAAGCAGCACGGGACAAGAAGTCTGTAACATACAATGGTAAAAATATTAGATTGGCAGCAGACTTATCCACAGAGACCTGGCAGGCCAGAAAGAACTGGCATGATATATTCAGAGCACTAAACGAGAAAAACATGCAGCCAAGAATACTTTATTCAGCTAGGTTATCATTGAAAATAGAAGGAGAGATAAAAAGCTTCCAGGACAAACAAAAACTGAAAGAACTTGTAAACACCAAACCAGCTCTACGGGAAATATTGAAAGGGGTCCTCTAAGCAAAGAGAGACCCTAGAAGTATTATCAGAAAGGGACAGAGACAATATACAGTAACAATCACCTCACAGGCAATACAATGGCACTAAATTCATATCTCTCAATAGTTACCCTGAATGTAAATGGGCTAAATGCCCCAATCAAAAGACACAGGGTTTCAGAATGGATAAAAAAACAAAATCCATCCATATGCTGCCTACAAGAAACTCATTTTAGACCTGAAGACACCTCCAGATTGAAAGTGAGGGGGTGGAAAACAATTTACCATGCTAATGGACATCAGAAGAAAGCTGGGGTGGCAATCCTTATATCAGATGAAATAGATTTTAAGCCAAAGACTATAATAAGAGATGAGGAAGGACACTTCATCATACTCAAAGGGTCTGTCCAACAAGAAGATCTAACAATTTTAAATATCTATGCCCCTAACATGGGAGCAGCCAACTATATAAACCAATTAATAACAAAATCAAAGAAACACATTGACAATAATACAATAATAGTAGGAGACTTTAACACACCCCTCACTGAAATGGACAGATCATCCAAGCAAAAGATCAACAAGGAAATAAAGGTCTTAAATGCCACACTGGACCAGATGGACATCACAGATATATTCAGAACATTCCATCCCAAAGCAACAGAATACACATTCTTCTCTAGTGCCCATGGAACATTCTCCAGAATAGATCCCATCCTGGGTCATAAATCAGGTCTCAACCGGTATCAAAAGATTGGGATCATTCCCTGCATATTTTCAGACCACAATGCTCTGAAGCTAGAACTCAATCACAAGAGGAAATTTGGAAAGAGCACAAATACATGGAGACTCAACAGCATCCTTCTAAAGAATGAATGGGTCAACCAGGAAATTAAAGAAGAATTGAAAAAAAAACATGGAAACAAATGATAATGAAAACACAACAGTCCAAAATCTGTGGGACACAGCAAAGGCAGTCCTGAGAGGAAAATATATAGCGATACAAGCCTACCTCAAGAAACAGGAAAGGTCTCAAATACACAACCTAACCCTACACCTAAAGGAGCTCGAGAAAGAACAACAAAGAAAGCCTAAACCCAGCAGGAGAAGAGAAATAATAAAGATCAAAGCAGAAATCAATGAAATAGAAACCA
>ML101036.1:0-13065 GCA_003697995.1 Taxidea taxus jeffersonii
TATATTCTGGTGTTTGAGATTGTATCAAAAAAGAGAGTACCCCAAATATTGCCAAATTGCCGGAGAAACAAAGCCAACTTGCAGTCCCACCCAGACGCTCCTTTTGTCTTCTCAAGCTCTTGCATTTTCCAGGCTCACTTGGGTTTTCTCACCTGCAGGTGCAGAGGGCAATGCAGGTGATTGTGGAGGATAGAAACGACAATGCTCCTGTTTTCCAGAATACTGGCTTCTCCACCAGCATCAATGAGGTAACATTTGCCCTTGTGGGGTGTGTGTGTGTGTGTGTGTGTGTGTGTGTGTGTGTGTGTGTGATGCAGTCTTCCCAGAAGCTCTTCTCAGGGTGCAAAGGACCAGAGACAGCCAGCCAGGGGGTCCAGGATCAGGGAAAAGTACCCCTTAAAAGGGGTAGCTGCAGGAACCAAATTCAGGGGAATGTAACCCCATGGAATAGTTACAGCAACATGTTGCAAACAATCAGACTGGATGAGAATGACTCCAATTATGAAAGCAAATTTTCTGAAAAAAAGAATTTAGTTTTTCATGTATCTGAAAAATTTAGAAGTATACTAACTTCAAGCACGATGGATCCAGGTACTCAAACCATGCCATCAAGAAGAGATTTCTCGGGGCACCTGGTGGCTCAGTGGGTTAAGCCTCTGCCTTCAGCTCAGGTCATGATCCTGGGGTCCTGGGATCGAGCCCTGCATCGGGCTCTCTGCTCAGCAGGGATCCTGCTTCCCCTCTCTCTCTGCCTGCCTCTCTGCCTACTTGTGATTTCTCTCTGTCAAATAAATGAATAAGATCTTTTAAAAAGAAAAGAAATAAGGGGTAAAAAACAGAAGAGATTTCTCTCTACCTCTCAGCTCTGCTTATCTTGTTGCCCCCATCCTTGGGTAAGGGGGCATTCTCTCTTGTGGTGATAAGAGAGCAGCTCCACTCTTTGCAAGTTGAACACAGACTGTCTCTTTCTCCATGGTCCTGGCCCAAACTCCAGGATTGACTATCATTGGCCCATTTTGGGTCATGTGCCTATCAACCTAGGGGTACAGAATACTCTGACTGGCTAGGTCTACATCATGAGGCCTCCCCTCTAGCAGGGGAGGGCAGGCCCACTTGAACTGCCTGCATGGGGAGGAGGTTCCCCAATGGTCCCTGAGCAGCAATCACAACAGCACTCCTGGATCTTCATAATCATGTGGCTTTGAAGATGTATGAGGTGTGGGGCCCCACACTAGGTCAGGCATAAGACCAGTGAGGTCCAGGCAGCCATATGACAGACTTTGATGGAGCACCCACTGGATACCAGGCACTGTCCTTGGTGCTGAGACTACCTGGTAAATAAGGCCGACCTGGTCTTACCCCCGTCAATAGCTTGCATTCCAATGAAGAATATAGATAATAATCAGTGAAACATTAAATAAGAAGGATTATTTCAGGTGGTACTAAGCTCCACGAAGAGCACAAAACAGGGTAAAATGAAAGAAAGTGACTAGGAAGGGGACTGGCTTAGGTTGAGCGACCAGGAAAGGCTTTTCTGAGTAGGTGACATCTGAACAGAGACGTACAGGGCAAGAAGGAGCCAGCCGTAGGATGCTCCAGGAGAAGAATGTTCCAGGCAGGGGAACAGCAGATTCAATGGCTCTGAGCTGGGAATGAATTTGGAGTGTTCTAGGCATAGCCAGGAAGCTGGTGTGAATGGAGGGTAGAAGGTGAGGAGAAGGTGAGCTCAGAGAATTAGCCAGTGGCCTGACCTCAAAGGGCCATAGAAGCAGTGTGGACTGCATTCTGGGGAACCAGTGGGGGGTTTTTAACACAAGAGTAATGTGGTCTGATTCATGATTTTCAAAGACCACGTTGGCCACTGTGTGGAAATACTAAAGGTGTGGACAGGTCACAGGGGGCAAAGGCCTCCCCAGAGAACCTTCCAGCTCTGCAGGGTGCTGTCTGGAATGTACCGCTGTAGGCTGTAGAAAACCCACAGGATGAGCAGGGGAGTGGCACATCCTTGGTTCTGGAATGACTACTCTGTTCCCTGCCCTCCCTCCCCCAGACTGTCTCCAGAGGTCCAGCCCAGGTGGGAAAGAAAGGGGAACACTGGGTTTCAGGCTCTAGAAGGTGTTATCTCTAAGGTACAACTGGGGACACAAGCTCGGGGAGAGGACATGAGTGCTCGGTCATGGAGGGGATGGATTGGAATTCCTCATTACAGACCCTGCCAGTCGGCTCCCTGGTGTTCTCTGTGGTGGCCAAGGACCCAGACACAGGGTCTGCAGGAGTGGTGGTGTACTACATAGAGAAGGTGAGCATGGGCCAGTCCTGTGGGGATATGGGTCCCACTGCCTCTCATGGCCACCAGGGGGCAGCATGTCACACACAGCCTACAGGAACCTTGAGTGTTGGGGTGAGGACTGGGTCTTAATGGTGGCCCAGCCCTGGCTTCCAAACCTTTTGCTGGCCCCCTATGAACTTCACTTGGCCAAGCTACCTAAGGAGGGTCCCTTCTGTGGACAGGACCTTTCTTCCCTTCTTCCCCACCCTCTTGCCTGGGGCACTGAGTCCCTGTTGAGTTCATGTGACATCACTGGGTGGCTGACACACAGAAGAGGAAATTGAGAGGTACAATGTCTTATCCAAGGTCACACAGACAGCGAGGGCTGTGACCTCATTTCTCCTGAAGACAAGTTTGCTAGCTATAGCTCCTGTCTCCCAAGTGCCTATGATGAGCCTAGCATATTCATTACCCCCATTTGACTTTTCTTTCAACTCACTGCTGACATATCTGAGCTCATTTCCCAGAGGTGGAAACTGAGGCTCGGAGAGGCTATGTGACCTGGTGAGGGTGGCAGGGCTAGTCAATAGCAGAGCTAGGGTTCAAGTCCCAGTCTCTCTGAGAGAGGTTATGGCTTGACTGTGCTCTGCCCTAGGTCATCCCTAGCACTGAGGACAGCCAGCATCTCTTCAGGATCTTACCCAATGGCTCCATCATCCTCAATGGCAGCCTCAGCTACAACAACAAGAGTGCCTTCTATCAGCTGGAGCTGAAGGCCTCTGTGAGTGGGGGTGCAGATGGAGGGGCCCCACAACCCGAGGCCTGGCCTTATGTAGACCTGTTTCCCCACAGGACTCGGGTGGCATATACAACAACACCTTCATCATCCGCAACTCCTCACATGTCTTCCTGTCCATCTCTGTGGTTGACGAGCCAGATCTGGACCCCCGGTTTGTCAGGGAGATTTACTCGGCCTCTGTGGCTGAGGATGCACCCCAGGTGTGCCAGAGGACCTGGGGGGTCTGGGTGGACACAAGAGGCAGGGAAAGGGGGCACCTGGGTGGCTCAGTGGGTTAAGCCTTTGCCTTTGGCTCAGTTCATGATCCCAGGGTCCTGGGATTGAGCCCCGCATCAGGCTCTCTGCTCAGCGGAGAGCCTGCTTCCTCCTCTCTCTCTGCCTGCCTCTCTGCCTAATTATGATCTCTGTCTGTCAAATAAATAAATAAAATCTTAAAAAAAAGAAAAAGAGGCAGAGAAAGGACGCTGATCCAGCTGGTTCTCTGCACAGGGAGCATCGGTGCTAAAGGTAGAGGCTGTGGATAGTGACAAAGGCATCAATGACCGGGTGACCTACAGCATTTCCAGTGAGAATGGGGGTGTCCCCAGGTGGATGAAGGGATGGGGACTCTGCCAGAGCCACTGGAAGCAGCAGCTCCCACTGCCTCTCCCCAGACTCCACAATGCCCGGCTGGTTTGACATTGGACCGGATGGGGTGATCAGGGTCACTGGTTCCCTGGACCGTGAGCAGCTGTTGGAGGAGGATGAGGAGGTGAAGGTGCAGGTCACGGTGAGTGAGGGGTCCACTGCCTCTTTTGTACCTGAACTTCAACTTCTGACCTTTGATCTCTGTTCTCTCTGAGCCTTGGTTCTCTGACCTCTGCTTTCTGGCTTCTGCTCGGGTCCCAGGCCACCGAGATGCACCCCAACATCTACGGACAGAAGGCCGAAGGGAGCATATGGGTCACACTGACAGTGACAGATGTCAATGACCACAAACCTGAGTTCTACAACTGCAGCCTCCCAGCCTGCACTTTCTCCCCGCAAGAGGCCCAAGTCAACTTCACTGGCTACGTGGATGAGCATGCCTCCACCCGCATCCCCATTGACAACCTCACCATGGTGGTCTACGACCCAGACAAGGTAGGGGCGCCCAGACAAGGGGTGGCTGGGTGAGGGTGATGGTGGGAGATAGCTAGGGAAGATGGTGGGGAGTGACCCGTAGAACAAGGTACCCAGATGCAAAGTGGGGAGGGGAGTGCTGGGCAGGTGGTGTTGGTGTTGGTCATGAGCGGAGGTGGGAAATCGGAGTTGTTTGGTGACGTTTGGAAATGTTGGGTGATGTTACACCAGTGTGTAGTTTTGTGCTCAGAGCCGTGCTGGGTGCTGGGGAGCAGAAAAGCAACACTGAGTAGAGATTGGTACTGGGTGCTAGGTAATGTTGAGTGGCATTGAGGAGAGGGTGGTGATGGGATGCTTGGTGAAGTTGAGGGATGTTGGGGTACTGGGTATTGGGGGATGTGGCAGTGTTGAGCATAAAGTAGCCTAAGTGGGTGTGAAGTTGGAGGTATTCTTAAGTGGATGTTGATACTGAGTGGTGGGCAGGCTGGGTGGTATTGGACAATGACTATCTATGGACAGTGTTTGGTAGTATTTGGTGATACTGAGTTGGTACAAAATGTGGGCGGAAGGAAGTGTCAGGTGGTGGTAGGTGGGCGGGTGTGTTGAGTTGGTGGTTGGCGTTGAGTGGAGTGGAAAGGGTGTGGGATGGAGGGTGGTGTGGGTAATGGGGTGACTTTGGATGTTGCTGGTGGTTGGTGTTGGTATGGGTAGTGGATTGCGTTGAGTGGGGATCGGTAAAGAAGACTCAGGAATGTCTTCTGGGAGTGAGGGGACAGAGTCCAGGCTCTGTCTTTCCAGCCCAAACCAGGAGCCCAGTCACCTGGGGACATCTTCTAACGAGCTCACCTTTGCTGGGAACAGTGAACAGCCCAGCTTCCCCAGGGTCCTCTTGCCGCAGTCTCTTGAGAGCCTCCTCTCATGGGACTTCAGAGGGCAGGGCCTCCTGACACAGGAGCCTACAGCCAGGATTAGGGGCAAGGGGCAGGGTGGTACGTTGCAGGGGTTGGGGTCTCTACTATACCTTAAGCCCATCTCCACAGGGCAGCAATGGCACCTTCCTGCTATCTGTGGGGGGTCCTGATGCCGAAGCCTTCAGCGTCTCTCCCGAGCGGGCAGCAGGCTCCACGGACGTGCAGGTGTTGGTGAGAGCCCCCGCGCTGGTGGACTACGAGACGAAGAGAGTGATGTTGGTGCAGGTGAGGGGTGCTCTGGGCCAGCATGGAGCCCGGCCCATGGGCCCTCTGGTCCACACACTGCTGATTCTTCCTCTATCCTCAGGTCATGGCTACTGACTCAGTCAGTGGGAACGCCTCTGTCGCCCTGGTGACCATCCACCTTAGAGACATTAATGACCACCGGCCCACATTCCCCTACAGCTTTTACAACCTCAGTGTCTGGGAGCACAGTGCAAACGGCACTGTGGTCACCAACAACATCCATGTGAGTGAGGGGGACCCTGTGGGGCTGGGCTCGGCGAGACATGGAGAAACACAGACCTGGGGACCGTGACCCTGCCCGAGTCTCTCTATTATCTGATGTCCTCAGGCTCGAGCCAGCCTGCACGCATGTGTGTGGGGGTGTCTATTTGTGAATCGGAGTGTGTCGGGCATTCTCCCTTTGTGACAGGAAGCAGTACAGCCCTGTCCCCTTCGATTGCTTGGCTGGCAACGAGTACCATCATTTCCAAACCATGTCCCATTGTCTAACTCTCTGCCTCACAGGCCTTTGACCCTGACACAGGAGAAGGGGGCCGCATCACCTACAGCCTGCTTCCAGGGAACGGGTAAGGTCTCAGGGTGGGTGGGGGGAGGGGCAGGCAGATGAGAAGGGCCCGGGCCTGCCTCACTGCCTTGCTGTGGGGCTCGGGCACAGGCACTCTAGGACACCCAGTTCCATTTCAATTTCAGATAAACAACGGATAATTTGTTTAGTATAAGTGGATGGCAAATATCGCTGGGGACATACTACAATATTTTTCACGGTTTATCTGAGATTCTAACTTAAGTGGACATCCCGTGTTCTTGTTGGCTCCCTCTGGCCATGCTGCACAGGGCAGACATCTTTGAGGTGGACCCAGACTCGGGCACAGTGACAGTGAGGAACGGCGAGCTGTTGGACCGAGAAAAGCAGGCCGAGTACTACCTGACGTTGCAGGCCATGGATGGCGGGAACTTGTCGGCCTCCACTACGCTGCACATTGTCCTGCTGGACATCAATGACAACCGGCCTGTGGTCAGCGGCTCCTACAACATCTTTGTCCAGGAGGAGGAGGGCAACGTCTTTGTGACCATCCAGGTGCGGGTAGGACAGGGACAGGGGACCGAGCCCAGCTCTGTGATCATGGCGGCCCGGGGCTGGAATCTGAGCTCTCCTCTGTGGTGTTGAGAAAGTTAATCCATCTCTCAGGGCCTCTGTTTCCTCTTTGGAAAATGAGGACAATCATGGTCCTTCTTCCCAGGGTCACTGGGGAATCATGAGATAAGACGTGTAAAGTGTTCAGCACAAAGCCCAGCACAGAGCATACCCTCAAAAACATATTTGCCCTTTTAATTCCAGTCCCTGTCTCATTCCAGAAAGGATTTGAGGTGACTTTGATTAAAAAGTCAGGTAAAGGGACACCTGGGTGGCTCAGTTGGTTAAGCGGCTGCCTTCGGCTCAGGTCATGATCCCAGCGTCCTGGGATCGAGTCCCACAACGGGCTCCTTGCTCAGCAGGGAGCCTGTTTCTCCCTCTGCCTCTGCCTGCCACTCTGTCTGCCTGTGCTCGCTCCTGCGCTCTCTCTCCAACAAGTAAATAAATAAAAAATCTTAAAAAAAAAAGTCAGGTTAAAAAAAATGGGAGAAATAAGGAAAAAGAGAAAATGAGACTGGTGTTGCTAAAGGGTACCAAAGTAAAGTTAGAACCGAGAACCATGCCGTTAACAGGAGGGCAGCTGAACATTCAGTTCTGAGCTTCCTGATGGCCTGTGCAAAAAGGGAAATATCAGCGGCCAGGTCTATGAGATAAAAACCCATGGTTGGCTCCAAAGACACATCAGAGACAAGCGTCTCCCAGAGTCATCTGAAAAGGGGGCCTTGGAAGAAGTGGGAAAGAAACCAGGTGCTCAGAATGACAAACACGTGGCCACAGAGCACTCTCCCACTCCTGGGGCTGTGAGGTTTCCAGAGCACATTCCCATTCCTGGTGTCTTGACTGACGTGGGAAGTAGATGCTCTGATGGTCCCCAGGTCACAGAAGGGGAATCCTGAGGCTCAGAGAAATTCAGTGACTATTTTGGGCGGGACAGCCAATAGGTGGCAGCCCTAAAACGAGAGCCCAGAACTTTCTGCCAGGGAAACCTGGGCCTTTGCTTCTTGTTCCTTCGGTCTATGGGTTCCTTGGGGCAGGAGCATTTCAGATCTGCTGCTGTAACCACAGCGCCTAGCGGGAGCCCTGAGATGCGCTTGGTGAATTAACAGGCCTGAATTCAAAGTGCTAAGAGGGGAAAAGACAGGATCAGGCTACTGGAAAAACCATCTCTGGCTGTCTGTATGGGAGGCATTTAATAAACAAGATCCCAAAGGAACTGACATGAAAGAGTGTGGGGGTGGGTGAGGGGCAAGGAGGAAGGGGAAAGGCTAGGTTCCAAGTCAGAGTAGCCCAGCTCTGGATTCAAAGCCACATTTGTCGAAGAACCTGTTATGCACTAGGCTCTCTGCTGGGCCCTAATCCTCTGAGATGAATCCACCGTAATGCCTGCCACACAGGACTCTCAGTTAGGGGAAGGGTGCCGGAGAGTCACCCAAGGGTGTCACTTGAGTTGTGTTGAAGATAGCTCAGGGGACATGAGGCCCAGGGGAATCACCAGCCTGGCCTGGAATCAGGCAGAGGGGCGTAGAGGGGGAAGACCTATGCAAAGGTCTGGGAGCATGATGGAACCTGCTGTAGTCTTCATGCTGGGCCACCCCAAAGGGAAACCGAGCACACATTCAGGACACTGGCAGGATAAGAACACACACACACACACACACACACACACACACACACACACACACAGGAGTTGGGTGAAGAATCAGCTGTTTTAAACAAAGCATCACTAAAGTAGTCGTGGGAAAATCAGAATCTTGTTGGACTTCACCTCAGTTTACACTTGTTTGCTTTGACTTTTGAGTATCTATTATATTCTGCCCCATGCCTCTTGTCCACTAGGACCTCAGCTCCCTAAGGGCACTGTCTTGATCACGGCTCTAGTGTCTAGAACGGGGCCGGGCACCTGGGAGTGTGCAGTAAATGTCTGTGGGATCGAGGAACGAGCTCAGGGCTGAAGACCTCAGCATCTTGCAAGCTGTTGATCTGACCTTCCTTGATGGGACACTGAGGCCAAGAGATGAGCCCGTGTCCCACTGGCTTTAGGCCTGGTTACTGCCCTTGTGGGCCGGTGCTGGAGGGGAAGGCCAGGCTGCAGGGGAGGCGCTGGGGAGCTGGGAAGCCCCGATAATGATGCTGGATACTGGTTCTTGCATAGGCTCGGGACGATGACCAGCCCGACAACAACAACAGCCGCCTGCATTTCAGCCTGCTGCCCAGCGCCTACAGCCATAACTTTTCAGTGGACCTCGATAAAGGGATCCTCAGAAACCTGGGGCCCCTGGACCGAGAAGCCATCGAACCTGCCCTGGGGGGCCGAATCATGCTGACCGTGCTTGTGTCTGACTGCGGCGAGCCGGTCCTCAGCACAGAAGTCAACATCACCATCAACGTGGAGGTGAGGCCTGGCTCAGCTGCGGGCAGGATGCCAGGATGGGCCCTGTGTGGAGAGCTGCCAGCAGGCGGCCGGCGCCTCCACACCTCCAGCTGGAGTCACATTTCTGCCCTTTGCGGTAGGGTGGGCAAGAGAGTTCTGGAAGCAGGCCGCCTGGGTTAGGATTCTGCCTTGTGGGGCTTTAGGCAACCACTCAGCCTCCCTATGCCCCCAAGTTCCTCATCTGTAAAATGGTGACGAAAATGCCAGAAAGTGAGTTAACGAGTGGAAGGTGCTTTGCAGAGTGCTGGACTCAGGGGAGGTCCTCAGTGTTTCCAGTTGCCCCCGAATTCCATGGTTTTACTCTCCTCAGTTTGGGTCACTTGCCGTCAATAGTGTTCTGGGAACAGGTGATCCCCCTTATGACGTATCAGGTCATCACAAGGTCAGGAGCCTAGTGACATCACAACGCCCACGTGGTCCACCTCTCTTCATGTATGGGGGCATGTCATCATCTCACATCAGCACAACAAGTAGGATGAGTGCAGGACAATCGCATATTTTGAGAGAGGAGAGAGACCATATTCATACTGACTGCTATCACAGTATATCATTACCATTGTTCTATTTAGTATTAGTTATTGTTGATCTCTTCCTATGCCTAATTTAGAAATTAAACTTTATCATGGGTATGTTTGCTCAGGAAAAAACAGCGCATACAGGGCTCGGTACCAGGTTCCAGGCATCCGCTGGGGGTCTTGGAACGTTTCTCCCACAAATAAGGCAGGAACTATTTACTCTACTGGTTCTAGCTATAACTCACAAAGTTCTCCTGAAACTCTCCTATTGCCTCAACACCATTCACAGGCAAAGAGAAGGGGTGAAAATCAGCATTTACAGGGTTTACTACATACCTGGCCCTGCAAGGTAGAGATGGTGATTACCATTTTATTGATCAAGAAACTGAGGCACGGAGGGTGAGAGTCTTGCCTACAGCCACAGAATGGGGTTTTGAATCCAGTCTGTCTGGTTCTTAGGCTGCCACCAGCCCCCAGGGCACCTTCCTCTAAAGAAGTGTAACAAATGCATGCCTCTACAATGTCTATGATGTGGATGGCGCCCCCTAGGCCTGTGCAGTGCACAGCCTGCACCACCCCACAGGGCAGCCCTGTGTGCCACTGGGTTGGGATGTGCTGCTTCCCTGCAAGGATCAGAGGGAAACCTCAGGGAAAATGGAGAAACAGAGCTGAATTAGGACTTGTCAGCTTGTTCTGCTGTCCTCGGGGAGAAGTAGGCCATGAAGAAGGAAGAAAGCAGGACTGCATTTAGTGAGTGAGTAGGTCCTTTCACACCCACAGACTCGTCTTCACAACTGCCCCTAGAGTGGGGACCATGACCCCATCTTGCAGATGAAGACATGAGTCTCAGAGGAGTCAAGTCACATGTGAGGCAGAGGCGGGGCTGGATTTGCCACAGCTGGGCTCTCGGCCACTCCTGTGACTTAGGAAGCTGCTGGCTGCATGCACTGAGCCAGACATGCCATTCTGGGAAATCACCAGCAGAAAACACACCTAGTTAAGGAGGAGACGGCTTTGTTTTCATAGATGTCTGTTGAACGCTTACTTAGAAAAAGGTGAAGGCAAAAGCAGATACCTGTGGGCTGCCCTGGGGAAGGGCAGGAAAAGCCAAGGGCACCTGCAGCATACATTAGTATTTGGGGAGGAAGCAGCAGGTGGAGGTGGCTCTGTGTGGGGACAACAGTGTCAGTCTCTGTAGGTGTAGGTGGCTAGGGCTGGAGAGGGTAGGCAAGAATGGAAAACAGTGGGCATCTAAGGCCAGAACCAGGCCTGAGCCTTGGCAGGTTCCTGGAGCTCAGCTCTGCCTGAGCATAGAGCAAGGGTCCTGGGGTCGGCTGAGCACAGGAGGGACAGGCAAAAAGAGGGGACAAGGGAAAGCCTGGGTCATGGGCTTTTGTGGAAACAGTGGTAACAACACAATAAATCCAAGACATGGTGAGTCAAGCTGGGCCAGACAGGGACGCCGATAGGAGCTCAACCTCCCCTTCTGGAAAGCAGAGTCTGAGATGGCTCTGAGTCGTGGTCAGAGAAGCAGGGAGGAGTGGGGTCTCCCTAAAAGTGTCTAACCAATTCCAGAGGTCCTGCCACAGACCTGTGAGCCCCAGGTTCTGTCCTCTCAGAGGCACTTTTCTCACCGGTGAAGTGCAGAGATGCTGACAGAGAGTCTGTGCCTTGGGTCAGAGGAAACACGAGCTTCTCAGACTGGCTCTGGGGAGACCGAACCGTGGGGGCTCCTGAGGTTCGTGGGCTCAGAATTTCCTCTGCCTGCAGGACATCAATGACAACCTGCCCATCTTCAACCAGTCCATCTATTCCTTCTCAGTGAAGGAGAGGGACCCAGGTAAGTCCTCTCTGGGTCAGGCCGGGCACTGGGACAGGGGCCAGGTGAGGTGTCGGACCCCTCCCGGGGGCACTTGAGGGAGGTGAGGGCAGGGGAAGCCTCCAGTGGCTGGGCCCGGGGTCCCTGTGCAGTCCGCCCTCATCCACAGGCGAGCTGGTGGGTGTGGTGACGGCCTGGGACGCGGATCAGACGGAAGCCAACAACCGCATCAGCTTCGTCTTGTTGGGGAACGGCGCCAACAACTTCGTACTGCGTGGCTTGGTGCTGGGGTCCGGGTGGGCTGAGGGCCGCCTCTGGCTGCCCTCAGATGTGAGCCTGGACTATGAGACGCAGACCTCCTACAATCTGACTGTGAGTGCCGAGAACCCGGACCCCCAGGGAAGAGAAGGCACAGCAGAAGTCTATGTGGCCGTGGAGGACGTGAATGATGAGCCCCCTACTCTGGACCCAGCCTCACTCCGGGGCATCCGGGTCTCTGAGAACGGCTCACAGCACGGCCTGGTCGCCCAGGTGGTGGCCTGGGATGTGGATACCGTGTCCCAGCTGGAGATAGAACTTGTGAACATTGTCTGTACCAAGGCTGGGGTCAACGTGGGCAGCCTGTGTCATGGCTGGTTCTCCGTGCTGGCCAACGGCTCAGTGTTCATCAGTCAGAGTGAGGCCATTGACTATGAGTCCTGTGACCTGGTCACGCTGGTTGTGCGGGCCTGGGACATCACCACGGACTCCCGCTTCTTGGCCTACAGTGACAACGGTGAGGCGGCCCAGCCTGCCAGGCTCAGGAGGCTGCTGCACAGGGGCCAGGAGCTGGGGTCCAACTTCTGGCCCCAGCCCTTCCTGGCTGTGTCCCTGGGAAAGTTGTGACACCTCCCTAAGCTTCCAACCCCATCTGTCAAACAGGGTGGGGCTGCAGGTTGGCTGCAAAGACAAAGCAAGAACATGCGTGTAAAGCATTTAGCATGGTGCCTGGACCAGAGCCACTTGTGAGGCAAAGTGAAGGGGAGGGCAGCTGTCACTGTGCTCGTAGCCCACCTCTGACTGTGGTCGCTAGAAGAACTGCACTAATAGCTAGCCTACTCCGAGACTGTCCTGCCACTGAGAGCTGTGCCAGGCACCATAAAAGTCCTCCTGTGTGTCCTTCCCACACTACTGGTAGGCTAGGTGATCCCTGTCCAGTTTTACAGATGAGGAAACTGAGGCACACAGTTTACACAGCTAGCTTACACAGCTAGCAAGTAACAGGTGAGACATTCCCTGGCCGGGCTCAGTCCTTGCCGGATGATCTCGGACAAGTGCTCCCCTCTCTGAGGTATGGGGAGGATACTTCCCACCACAAAGGCCAGAGGAAACTGAGTGAGCACCCCTGGGCAGGAGCAGGGGAGGGGTGGTGCATGGGAGATGCGCAGAAGGGAGGCAGCAGGGAGTATGGCTGAGGCCCAGGCCTTCTGGGTCAGGCCTTGGCCTAGCGGCCAGAACCAGCCAAACTTATTCCTGTAGGAAGCCTTGCCATCACCATCGAGGACATGAATGACAACGCCCCCTATTTTCTGCCTGAAAATAAGACTTTCGGTAAGCGGCCAGCCTTTCCCTCCATAGTCTGCCAGGATTTCCTTCAGGCAGGTCCCAAAGGCCCTCTTCAGGCCCCAAGTGGGCCCATGGAGAGAAAGGAAGGCCTCCAATCCCACCTCTCCCCCAAGGTTTCAACAGGTGGGGAGATCTGAGTCTTTAGCCCAGCTCTGCCCCAACTCATAATATCGG
>RCUC01127534.1:0-28612 GCA_003697995.1 Taxidea taxus jeffersonii
TATAGATGGTTGAAGTCTACATATATATCATGGGAAGAGGTTTCAGTCAATAACTTTTGTTCCCCATCTGTTATTTTGAAAGCCAAGGCGAGCAGATGCTATATATAGCCTTTTTAATGAATATGCCACCTGAGAGGGCATTGTGAGCTAGAGCAGGATGTGAGGGTGGGGAGATTTCCATACAGTACACAATATGTATCTGTGGGGTAAATCCCCTGGCCTAAAATACAATCCCCAGTACTTTTATGTCAATGCTGCTAAGCAAGGTGGCGTGGGATGAGCTGCGGTTAGCTTTAGACACCTAGGACTTCAGGAAGCCAATCTGCTTTGTCTAGCTCTGGCCTTCAGAGAAAGACTGCAGTCACCTTGACTCTTCCCCTGAGGGGCAGGATGCAAATCAGTTTGCTTCTGCCTCTACAAGACAGAAGGGTTTAAAAAGAAAATGAGCTGGTAGGTATAAAAGAAGCCAGACAGGTGATCTAAATAATTTTATTTCTCAACATTATGATTCAACTCATGTCACCCTCTCTTCCCTTTCTACCTTCTTTTTGCTTCCTTCATTCTTTTGTCCTGCATAGCCACAGCCACATGTAGTCCCCCGCTGAGCCAAAAATTCTGCCCTTCTTTTGTTTTGAGATATTTCCCCCTCAGCTTCCAATCTTGCTATGTTAATAAGCCGGGAGATAGCCTCCCTTGGCTTATATATTTCTTTCTTTGATGTGATACTGAGGAAGCTTGCCATTAAATATACACACAAATACTAAAGCCGTTAACAATAACGATAAAGATGAAGATTAGACACTGCATACAGGTAGCTGATTCAAGAGCTAGGATAAGATAATTATTACAATTAAATATTAAATTTAACTCTAAAAAGCCCTGGATGAAAGTACAATCAGTGTTAACATTGATTATCTCTGAGGGGTGACACTAGAAGAATTTTGTCTATTTGCTGGTTTGCCTTTTCCACCGAGGATGTATTTTACTGTTAGAATCAGAAATATACATCTATTTCAGAAAATTAGCTCTAAGCTTCCTGGCCATCTGTTATCTCTGTCTTCTGCTAATTAAACCAAAGATTTCTGACAAAGGGCATAGTTTTATCTTATTTTAAATGGGAAGGTAGAAAGGAATTCTCCTATAATGTCATTTTGTATTTATATAAATTGAAAAGTGAAACATCTTTCTACCCTTTTAATTCCATTTACTGGAATGATTGATATGTAAATTCCCTGACATCCCCCTGTGGGTACACACACACACACACACAAACACACACTAATATAAACACAAAAGCTTTTCAGGTAAAAACAGGATTATGCCATGCGTACTGGTCTGCACCTTTATCTTAAATATATCTAGTACTTTTTTAGAGTGATATGTTATAGATTAACTTTACTCATTTTCACAGTCTCAGAGTGTCCTGTCAAATGGACGCACCATAGATTATTCAATAAGTTTCTCAGTGAGGCACATATAGACCATTTTTGTTACAAATGACACAACACTTTGTGCATATATGGCTATGTGCTCATGCTTCCCCCACCCCCGTAGGATTAATAGTTCTAGAAGGAATAAAGGTTTGTGAGGTTTTAAAAACACTTTTCAGAAGAGGCTATGTAATTACCAGAATATTCTGGGTATCATTTTT
The DNA here is from genome assembly GCA_003697995.1 of Taxidea taxus jeffersonii. Lineage (NCBI taxonomy): Eukaryota > Metazoa > Chordata > Mammalia > Carnivora > Mustelidae > Taxidea > Taxidea taxus. The sequence continues at coordinate 1,652 of RCUC01127534.1, forward strand.
AAACAGATATAAATAAACCTGATCAAGTTCAGATGAGAGCCACAGGGAAAATATAAAGAGCTTTGAGGTCACATCCTAAGAGGACCATTAAAGGATCTCTGGCCTGGACACAGGAAATCTCTGTGGTTGCATAAGAAGCATCTTTGCTTATCTGAATGGTTATTCCTTAGATCAGGGAAGAGGACTAGAACTGTGGGACCTCAAATGATAAAGCAACAAAAATGGACCTTAGGTTGGTGTAAAGGCAGATCATTTATTGGTGAGCTGACAACCATCCCACTTTCTCTGGTGGCAACACGGTGGTGTTCCTTGCCCGCCCCCATGCTCTTGGTACGCATGGTTGGATAGGGCTGTCCTTACACCACCCCCAAATCCAGGACCTAGAAATAGGAAACAGAACATTCTACTGCCTTGGCCGTAATGCTGGAGGTGCCTGTGATCATGCCACCCAAGCCAGGAGGATGACCCATAGTTCTGAAGGGTTTGCTGGAACTGTTAGGGAAAAGAACCCAGTTCCAGTGCTAACAAGTCAGCCAATAACTCCTGGCATCCACTGTGTGGCCATTGAAGGAAAGTGGGCCTCTCATGAAGTCAACACAGATCTGAGAAATGAAAATGAACATTTCTGATGTCGGGATCCAGCAGTGCCAGACTGAATTGTTTTCTTCTTTGTTATAGGGGTTCAGTGAGGTTTTCTAACTGGTTTCAGTTAGAGGTGACAAAGGCCTATAATTCTATAATTAAAGGAATCGAGTATCTTCCTATCCTAAAATAGAATACTATATCATCTGTGACATAATAAGAAGCAAAACAGGTTCTGTCATAATAGCGTTTGCCCATCTCCTGTCCTTAGAAAACAAGGGCTTGAAAAGTCAAGAGAAAGAGACGTTGGTGCGCTACAAATTTCCTCTCACAGCCCCACATGGGGGAAGGAAAGTGGGTGCTTGCATCCATGAGAAGCCAAATGACAGGGGCCTGAAGGGACTACTCAGTGAACTCCACACATGTCTCACAGAGTTTAGGAGACCTAAGGACTGTTGTCTAAGTCCCACTTGGAGAAAATGTACTGGTGAAAGTTTGTGGAAGATCTGCTTATTTGGTCTCAAGAGGGAGAAGGCTGTACTTGGGGCAAATGGGGCACCCATCAGTTGCAGGGCAAGGATCCCTGAGTCTTGCAGTAGAGTCATGAAAGGAATAAATGGCATGCAGTTCATTTTCAAGGAAAATTCACCCAAGAGGACAACCAAGATGGGGAAAGAGGTCTCAGCAGAGCTGAAAGGAGCTGGAGGTACACTGAAGCTGCAGCAGTAGATGTCCAAGAGCTGAGGGTTGGGCTCATTGCCCAATTCCAAGTGGCATCTCCCATATCAAGAGAACTGCTGTCAGAGCCCTCTGAAAATAATGACAACAACAAAACACATGACCAAACTTTACTATAGAAGAAAAAACAATTGTGTATCCCCCACATGCAGACGGCATCCACCCCAGATTACAATGGTAGTCTCATTGAATGCTGTGCCCTTTTCCCTTCTCCGCCATAGCCTGAGCCCAAACAGATGGGTCTGAAGCCAGGCTAATGGGAAGGGAAAGAGGAGGAGCTAGGACATGGTGGAAAAGTCACCATGTTTCTAAGTCAGAAGCAAGTTCATGCTTAGGTTGAGGAAAAGCATTAAATTGAATACATGTTTGGATTTTTGATTATTATGTTGATCTGGACTGGTCTTGCTTTCTCTTTTTTTAACTTTTCATGATGGAAATTTTCAAACATACAGCAACATAAGGAGAATAGACTAAAGAACCCCCACCTACCCATCACCCAGTTTCAGTAATTGTCAACTCATGGACAAACATTTTTCATCTCTTCCCCTACATATTTCTCCTCCTTCCCCGAGTTGTAAAAAAGCTAATCTTGAGCATCTTATTATTTTATAAATAATTATTTCAATGTATTTCTGTGCAAAACAAGGATACTTTTAACATTAAAGGGCCATTATGACACCTTAAAAATTAATAATTAATCATCAAATATGCAATGTTCAGATTTCCTTGTTGTTTCATAATGCCTTTATACAACTGGTTTGTTTGAACCTAAATCCAAACAAAACCGTCGCATGCTTGGTATGCCTCTTAAAGTCTTTTAATCTACAATTTTTTTCTCTGACTTACTTGTTACAGACACAGGGTCACTTATCTTCAGTGTTTTGTGTATTCTGGACTCGTCCAGTTGCATCTGTCTGTGTCATTTGTCATGTTTCTTTATCTCCTATATTTCTTGCAAGCTTGGATTTCGATCTGGGGGTTTGATGAGATTTGGGTCTGATTTTTTTTTTCTTTTTTAGTAAGACTTCTGCGTAGGTGGTTTTGTGTACTTCCTATTGCATTGCATCAGGAAACATAATATGTCTAGTTGTCTCTCTGTGGTGTTAAGGTTTATCAGTACATTACAGTATTATCAAGCTAGTGTATAAACTATAAACATTCCTGCTGGCTTTTCACATAATGATTTTAGCAGCCACTGATGATTGTTGCCTAAATCCATTGTGTCATTGCGATTACACAAGGACAGTATTTTATCACTCCCTCTTCATGTACTAGTTGATATTCTTCTCTAAAGAAAGACCTTCCCTTATTAAATATTTGAATACTAAACTGAGATATGATTCTTCAAGAAAGGCAGAAGACATGTTTTATTCTTTTCCTTTGTTTTCTGGTTTTCAGAACAATACCTTGGTTCTCCAGCATCCTCCTAAAGTGACCAATAGGTTGAGATTTTTTTTTTAAGCATCTTATGAACTCATGATTTTAACATTTGGCTGTTCTTCTTTTCATCATGGCTACCATTCTTTTTGATGCCCAAATTGTTCTATCTTTGACAAGTGGGAGCTTTTTGAATTTAGCTCCTGTGAATTGGACTTTCTAAAACCAAAACAAAGGGGGGCACCTGGGTGGCTCAGGCGGTCTAGCATCCAACCCTTGGTTTAGTCTTAGTTTGTGATCTTGGGGTCCTGGGGTGGAGCTCTGCATCAGGCTCTGCACTGGGCACTCAGCATGTCTGTTTGGGATTCTCTCTCTCCCTCTGCCCCTCCCCCTGCTTGAACACACTCTTCCACTTTCTCAAATAAATAAAATCTTAAAACAAGAAAATAACAGAACAAAGGGATTATGTATTTTTATGGATGTTTTCTGAAAGCTATGAGAAAATATTGGGCCTCTTAAGGTTACATTTAGGTGAGGACAAAGACAAATCCCAGTGAATGAGCTTGAAGGTATTATGAGAAAGAGAATAAAGTTACTTATGATTGCACTTCATGAAGACTTGGCAAATGAAAGGCGACTATTACAATAGTTACTGATGATATGTTGTTTCCCCAGATGAGAACACTCTATGAAGTCTGTAAATCTTTCAACCTGAACCAAATAGGTATAAATCTACCCTTTTCAAAGGAGTTTACAGTCTATTTTGAAATATAGTACTATATTAGTTAACACTATGTTTGGTGTTAGTGACAGAACTTCAAAATAACAGAGGCTTAGAACATGTAGTTTTACTTCTCTTTATGTTAAAAAAGAAAAAGGTGATTCCATGCTGGCATGGAGGATCCAAGGTCATTAAGACCTACAGCTCCTTTACCTTACCATCTGTTGTCTTCAACATGCAATGTTCACCTCAAGATATAAAAGAGCTGCTCCAGCTCCAACCATCATATCCATATTCTTGTTAGTAGAAAGGAAGGAAAAGAGTAGAATGACTGCCACTAAGGACATCCCCTGGAAATTGGGCTCATCACATCTGCTATGTTCCATTGGCTAAAAATAGTCTTGTGACTGAAAAATGAGGCCTTTATTCCGGAAGCCCTAGGCCCAGATAACCTATAGGACGTCAGTTACCCAGAAAGAAGTAGGGAGAGTAACTGTTTAGAGAAAACAGCATTACTTGCCTCGAGCCCAGATTTGGAGGGTGGGGAGGAACTACATCATTTGGGCAGGGTATTTCCACACACATCTTAAAACTTTAGAATGTGGAAGAGGGAATCATGTAAATTATCCCCCTTCTCCACACTCCTGAGTGTCTTGACTATGTAGGGCATCCAATATGTGAAACAAAATTAAGCTATAGTCTGGTAATTTACATTCAAAATGGAAAATTTTAGATAATTGCATTCCTATCCAGCAATAATGATGGAATAATTTTCATTTAATGTTTCATTATTTATCCCTGTCCAGTATATGCCATCTCTGCTTCCGCCGAGATTTCTTGGTTATTTCCTTCATGTCAGAAGTAAGACTCACATATTGTACTTCAACCATATACTAATTCTAAGGCAAGATATGCGACTAGCACCCACTCTTCAGAGTTTATGGAATTCAGGCCTCAAAAGGATGCTACAAGGAGACTTGGGATCAGAGAGAGTAAGTAGCTTACTCAAAAAGAAGTAACTTCATACATAACAGAAATGGGATTCCAACACAAGTTTCTTTGTCTCAAAGCCCAAATGTGCCTTTTTTTTTTAATGCAATTCATACTTGTTTTCTGCTCTTCCACTAAGTTTTAGAATAAGAAAGTAATCATCTATTTGTAACTCCTATGGATTTTCATTTAAACTTCACAAAAAAAAAAAAACAAACTTCAATATATTTCTCTTAGGTGTTTTATGGTCATTGTCTTTTTTAACTGTCTAATCCAGTTTGGTGATTATTCATTCAACACATTTTTTTAAACATCCTTTATACGTACCAGGCATTGTGATTCTTGCTGAATATATAACAGTGAGCAAAACCACACATAGTCTTTACCATCAGGGAGTTTCTAGAATAGTGGGGAAGAGAAACACTAATGCAAAAATCATCCTCCAAAATGTACAATGACAACTGTCATAATGAATATAAAGAGAAAGCTATAAGGGATCATCTGCGTATAATTGGCGATTTTGACTTAAGGAAGCCAGGAAGGCTTCCCAGAGGAAGTGACATGTAGGCTAAGACTTGCAATGTAATTTAGAGTTAAAACAGGCAAAGCAGGGCAGAGAAGCTGTTTTAAGGCAAAACAAGTAGATGTTCGAAGAGATGTTGGGGGTATGCATGAGGGCTGGAGTGAGAATGGATGAGCAAGCTGTGAAATGAGACTGGCAAGGAAACCAGAGAGGATCCCTGTGGTGGTGCCTTGTATAGGGACATTCTTATCCCCCTCCACAGACGAAAAACCTGAGGCTCAGAGCTCTTGAGAATTTGCTTAGAGTCTCCCAGCTAGTTAGGTGGTGGAGCCAGAATTCAAACTGTGGTAGAGGGAGTAACGGATCCCCTAAAGATGTCGACACCCAATCTCTGGAACCTGTGACTGTGTTAGGTTACATGGTAAAGAGGAATTAAGGTAGGAGATGGAATTAAGGTTGCAATAAACTGACCTTAAAATAAGATGATTATTTTAGATTATCTTGGCAGGCCTAGGGTAAGCACCAGGGCCCTTAAATTTGGAAGAGGGGGACAGAATTGCTTATGGTTGTATAAGGTGAGAGAACTCGACCAGTCATTGTTGGCTTTGAAGATGAGGGAAGAGAACTACGAGCCAAGGAATACGGGTTGTCCTAGAAGCTGAAGGGGCAAGGAAACAGATTCTATGCTAAAGACCCTCCAGAAAGGATCACAGGCCTGCTGAAACCTGGATTTTAGCCTGATCGAGACTCATTTCGGACTTCTGAAATACAGAATTATAAGATAATAAATTGTGAACTACTGAATTTGTGATCATTTGTTACAGCAGCAGAAGGAAGCTAACACACCTATACCCATTGGCTCCACAACCTGTCATCCCACCCTGTGTGTAAGAATGCCTTAACTGTCAGCCGGGCTAAACCAAGGACTGTAAAGATTAAACTCTAATGCTTCCTACCACTTTGAGTCTAAGATTCTTCAAATATCATTTCCAAACCATACAGCAAAGGGTGTGTATAGTTTTTACATATGCCTTTTAGTTTTGTGAATTTTGAAAGGATGTGGTTATAGCCTTGACATCAGAGGAGAAGCTCCACAGCGTTGACTGAACACTGATGAAAAGATAACACTGGAGGCAAGGGGCCTTCACAGCTCTCGGAAAATCAACTGCCTCCCCAGCGCATTCCTCGTGCCGAAGCCGTTTCCACTGGAGGTGCCACAGGGTGATGCCCACGGTGCCTCCTTTCCCAAGACTTGGATCATGAACAACTTTATCCTCCTGGAAGAACAGCTCATCAAGAAATCACAACAAAAGAGAAGAACTTCTCCCTCAAACTTTAAAGTCCGTTTCTTTGTTTTAACCAAAACCAGCCTGGCATACTTTGAGAACCGTCATGGGGTACGTGAGCACTTTGTCTTGTTTTTTTTTTAAACAGTATTTTTTTTTTTTTAAATTTAGAGTGGGCTGAATTACGAAGATATACATGGAATAAAATCAAGCCAAAGGGGGCACAGACATGCTTGTTAAATAACAGCTTAAAAAGTACAATAAGAGTCATCAGGAGAGAAAGTGGAAAAAAGTCCAGAGGTGGGGGGTTATATTAAGGTGACTTTAGTTCTGAAATATGCAAAAGAATAAGTTTAACATTCACTGGTGTTTTTTTCCTGCAAGTTTAAGTTTAATTTTAAGATTATAATATTTTATGTAGCAAATGTTATGATTGGATAGAATTTGAATTTCATCTGAAATATACTAGATTTTATGGGACATAGATTAACAAAATATTAACATTTAATGGGACCTAAGGGATGATCTAGCCCAGTTTCCTTAATTTATACTTGAGGAAACTGATACTTGCAATGGTTAAGTGATAAGTTCAGTGTAATGTTTTTCTTAATTTAATTCTTTTTGTCCCAGTGGTCATTACTCACTTACTATCTTGGAATAATATTCCCTGGGCATTTAATTATCTAAAATTTACAAGTCCAATGGTAAATCTTTTTATCCCTTGGAAAACCTAGCAGGAGACAGGGGCTGTCACGGTGTTATGCGGTATAGACCAGTGGTTCTTAGCCAGAAGATTAGAGCTGCTTAGCATCTTTATATACCTAGAGAGATTCTTATATTCCACATTAGTGATATTGTTACGATTGTTCGTGTTGTTCTGTTATCATTGATAATAATACTGTTATTAGACCAAACTCTACTCCTCTCTAGGTGACTGAGCCTGAGCAAATAAACGCCTGTATCTTTTTGCACCAGATTCTTTCTTTCCAACATGAAAGATCTGAAAATGCTACCTATACAGTCCTTTGTTCTTCAAACATTCAGCACCTGTTGAGCCCTTCTCAGCCCATTTTCAAAGTTTGTGTGTGACTTTTGACTCTATCATTGTATTTTTTTTTTTCCATCATTAGGGAGGGAAGACAGGGTTTTCACTGATATTTTCCTGCAGGGGAAATAACATTCGGGGCTTGGTGGAGACTTAGAGACAAAGGCATCCCCATTCCTTGCTGGGATCTGACTTCATAGGTATAGGCATGAATTTGGAACCTTTTGAGAGCCAGGCTTGGACGTGTTCAATGAAATGGAGCCTCAAAGGAGGCTAGGCTAGGTATGGAGCCTATGGATGCCACAGCTGAAATCAGACTGCTTCTCCTTTAGAGGCTCAGACTCACATTGGTAACGGTCAGTAATCAATCAGAAGGCATATGGAATTACTTACGGACAGGGGCCCCCTTGCTAGATACTCAGTACATATTTATTGACTAAGTTAACATTGGGCTAGCGTCAACTCGGAGGATTCATCATACACAACTGAAAAACCACATGGCATCGGTCAATTTTCTCTCTAACTGTGATATTAGAACTTCTTGTTTCATATTGCAAGAGCAGTCATTTCTTTTACTTATCTTTTCCAGAGCCCATTTTTCAGCTTTCTCCAATTTGTTTTCCTGACATTTGTTTTCCAGGCATTGAAACCAGCTTTGGTTAGTGCTGATTATTTTTGAGCAGCGTTGCTGTTTGTGGGCTGTTTGGTGGTGAATTCAGTACAATATTATTTGCAAATAATCACACAACCAAATGGTCTTGATTCTGAATTTTGTTGGTTATAATTTGCATAAGGCAATGGTGTAAAATCACTGCCTTATCCATTTGTGTTTTTAAGATTTTATTTATTTGAGAGAGAGAGTGCACGAGCAGGGGGAGGGGCAGAGAGAGACTCCCCACTGAGCAGGGAGCCCTGTATGGGGCTCAATCCCAGGACCCTGGGATCATGACTTGAGTCAAAGCCAGACGCTTAACTAGACTGAGCCACCCAGGTGCCCTTCACTTATTCTTTAGTTATTATAAAAAAATTCCAGAATACTTAATTCTGGGGAACCATGAGCTGTAGTTCCTAACATTTCCATGTGGGATATAGCAGATATATCATGTACAAACATTATTTTTTTTGTTTTCTAATGCCTATGGTTTATATTCATATACAACATTGATAAAAGCATTTCTTCAAATATTATAAGAATCCATTGATTAGAAATTTTTCCAAGGTCATTGAGAAAGTCAGGTATGTGAGCTACTACTATTCATGCCCTATGTATGTTCCATTGCTTAGGGCCATTGATTTGCACACAAGTGTGCACTACTATCACCTATACAAAACAATAGCATAACACTTGTGGGAAGAAACGTTTTTAAAAAGATTAAAGCCTTGGGGCGTCTGGGTGGCTCAGTGGGTTGGGGCCTCTGCCTTCGGCTCAGGTCATGATCCCAGGGTCCTGGGATCGAGCCCCACATCGGGCTCTCTGCTTGGTAGGGAGCCTGCTTCCCTTCCTCTCTCTGCCTGCCTCTCTGCCTACTTGTGGTCTCTGTCAAAAAAATAAATAAAATCTTTAAAAAATAAATAAATAAAAAGATTAAAGCCTTAGTCCTACCACCTGTGAAGTAGGTGTGATAATAGTATTCACTTCGTGAGAATATGATAGAGATTACCAGATAGAATGCATTTAGACTGAACTACTTGAAATTACTACTCAGTAGATCAAAAAAGGCGAGATATTAGCAATTTCATAGAGTGCAACTTAATATATGAAGTACTTAGCATAAGCCCGGCTACTTAGTAAAAATTAGCCATTATTTGTGTCATCATCGTGTCTCTGAAGGAGCAAGCAGGGGTGGCAAAACACATTCACTTTCAAATGAAGGGAAACATTAAAGTATCCTTCAAAGTCAGGCTAACATCGGGGACATGGATTCTTTCTACTCGGTGACTAAATGCAAGTCTGTGGAGAGAGATACATATGCATGATGAAATGCAGGATGCTGAGCCAACTATTGGCCCTCTCGAGGTCACAGCTTCTTTTTCACTCTTCTTATCTGTAAAATTATGTTCCTTGCAGCTTTAAAATAATCCTACCTGCTCAGAAAAAAAAGTCCGTGATTCTGCAAATGCAGTATGTTTTTTTCCAACTCTGAATACCATTTTCTAACCTTAAATATCCAACCTTAAATATCCACGTTCATACTGATGGAGCCTCTTACTTTAATACGGATTTGGGTTCAAGTGGTTAAATGTGCAGGCATCCTCAGTGGAGGTAGGAAGGGCCTTCGCCCTGATGCAGGGGCCAGAGGGAAGCCTAGAGTTGGCGGGTCGTGGCTCACTGGCAGGTGCGCTTGCAGGCAGCTCCCCGTGCCTGCCAATTTCTTTGCAGAGTGGTCTGTGATGCCTGGCATTCTTCAGCAGAGGACAATGAGATCGGGGCCCCGGTGTGTGGGTAAAGGTTTAAAACTGCTGTGCTGGCCATGGCAGTGGAGAGTTTCAGGGAGCCCCTATCCATAGTGTTGGCAGATTTCTCATGGTAATACTCCCCTTATGGCCCATTTCAAACTGCTGTTGTGATGTCTACTGGCTCCCCAAATTCCTCAAAATTTAACCATCAGCCCTCACAGGCCACAGCAAGCCAACTCTGACATACCACTGGGCCACTTTACAAACAAATAATGTCAGAGAGGGGGGTCACCAGCTGGGCAACGTGCCTGGTTGCGCATGAGTGAGAACAGAATCTTTCCAGGACTCAGAGAATGATGGAGGGCCCTGGGTCCTTCCAGTAAGCGTAGGATGGAGGGGACAGCATAGACAGAGACAAGCATCACCAACTGGTGAGGCCAGTCGAGCCAGTTAGCACTGGGTTCGAATCCCGACTCTGTCAGCTTCTGGATGTGGCTCCCAGGCGAGGTACTCAGCCTCTTTAAGCCTCTGTTCGCTCTTTGTAAAGTGAGGACCCTGAGCCTACCCAGCTCAGGCGATGCTGAGTATTTCATGAGAAAGGCACGTGAGAAGCTTGGCCCTATGGGTAGCACCTCCGTCTTCGGAAGGACTCTCAGGAGAACTGCAAAGGTTTCTGTGTTTTAATTTCTCTGCACCTTTGAGATTAAGCTTGTGCTACTCACAAGCGTGTGGGAGCCATTCCATGCATGTGGGCAGGATAAACAGTCAAGGCCACCGTGCTAGTCAGTGTCTGGTCATGGGTCTCCACTCTGCCGGGGCTCTTCCCATGAGCCTGCATTCTGATCTAGCAGCAGAAACATCTCTTGGAACATGCATCTTTCTACAAGATCATTCCCTTCCCTTGCTTTTTCCTTGCTTTCCTTGCACTTCAAAAACAGTTTCTGGTGTCATGCACATCGGGGCCAAAGACCACCTCCCCACTTATAAGCCACAGTTTTGAGTAAGTTGCTTAAGGCTTCGAGACTCTGCATAAAGCTATTTACATTTTTTGTAATGATTAAACAGTCCGTCTACATCTTGTTTCTTTTAATGAGAGGGAGGTTACAATGATTTCAATAATCATAGTAACTAATATTTACTGAACACTTAGTAGGTGTCAGTCACTGTGCTAAATGCGGATTATTTCACCTAATCCTTACCACCACCCTCTAAATTCGGAAGTAGTATTACCTTAATTTACAGAGCAGGGAATGGAGGCAAAGAAAATTTCAATAACTTGTGATGGAAGAATTTAAATAACTGCCACATGTCTCTAAGGTCTACACAGCTCCCCCCTCAATAAATAGTACTTATTACTATTAGCAGTAGTGACCCAGGGCAGTTGGGGTCTCCTCTGGGTCACTGCAGCATGCACAATGCCTTCTTGCTCTGAAGTCCTAAGTGGAGAGGGCAGTCCAGAAAATCAGCAAGCCAGGGCAAGGAATTTCTGCAGTAAAGCATGTCGTCAGCTCTGCCATTTCCACCCATACTCCAGGACAAATCTTTGTCTTCATTGCTTCAGGAAGCCCCACTATGTGTTCAAAAAGAAATGAGAGCCGTGGCCAGCTTTGTCTCCTAAAGTTCCTCTAGAATCTTCTCTTCATGTCCTGTGGTCACTTTCCCCATGAAAGCTGCTAGCTGCTCTCACCTGGGACTGCTACCACCTCCCAATGGTCTCCCTGTGCCCACTCTGCCCCAGCCCCCCCCCCACCCCATGCCACACACAGCAGAGAGCATGGCACATGGTGACTGTGATCATGGCCTGATGATTCTTACCAGAAGCGGACATGTCCCTGCAGCGCTTCTGCCCTTAGACCCAGAGTAGACACCAGTATCTATCATAGGCCGTCTTCCATATCATCTCATGTCTCCTTTTCTATCTGGGGTCCAACTACATTAGATTTCCTTCAATGTTAAGGCCCTCATTTTGAATGTCACTTGCTTGGGAAGCCTTCCCTGATTTCTCTGGACTAGGTCATCTGCTTCTGTTATCCTCTGCTTAGCCATAGCTATCCTCTCTTCAGAACATGTCCAGAGTTGCAATTCCCCACTTATTAAAGTGATTATTGTGCTAATGCTATTCCCCCACCCTCCTTTAGATTATAAGCATTACAAGGGCCAGTACCCAGTTTGGTAAAGAGGGCATCACCAGTGTCTATAACAGTGCCTGGCAAATACTACTCACTCATTCTGTATTCATGGGAGGAAGAAAAGGAGGGAAAGTCCAAGGACATGATGGGTAGAAACTATTGGAGAGGTTAGAGTTACACAAATGAACCCCTAGAAGAACAAGGCTCAATTCCAAAGAGCAGAGAACAAAGCAAGTTATCTAGGACTTCAAAGGGAAGAGTTCTGGTGTAGGAGTAAGTAAACAAGACTCCCTGAGGTAGAAGTTCATGGCCCAGCTTTAAAAGAGGAAGAAGAGGCTTCAGGAGGTTGGAATATTAAGAGTTAGGTCAGAGAGCACATGTAGGAACCAGCAGGTGGGCCAGCCCTCCTCCCCTCTCTTTGTTCCTCCTCACTGTCTTACCCTTCCTTCCCCTCTACAGCTAAACCCTTTGCTGATAATATTCTTAAAGCTCCCTGAGCATTTTTGTTTGCAACTTTCATCAGTCACAGTCTCTCCAGCTCATTCCTGCGTGATTGAGTTGCCTTCTGGCTGGGACTTTGCTGACACTGGAGGCTCCATACAATTTATTATCCATGGAACATCTAGAATGAACTTTTAAAATGACAAATCAGGGCTTACTCCCGATTTTAAAGCCTTCCATGGCTCTTTAGAGTATATAAGTAAATCCTCAGCTGTAGCCTACAAGACTCTTCATCCAGGGGTCCCTACCTGCCTCTCTGATTTCATTTCACACCACACTCCCTTTATCCACCAGGCTCCTACCACATCTGCCTTCTTTCTGCCTTGAACCCTCCAAGCTCATGCTCCCTCTAGGGCCTTTGGACATGGCCAGAACTAGGGTAAGGCAAGTGAGGGATACACCTGGGGGTGCTCAGTCTCCGGGGTATGCAAGTACAGGGTTTTGCATTCATTTTTCCTGTGGTCAGGAGCACTCCAGGCTTTTGGCAGAGCTGGTGCTCGATTCTTTCTGTCTGTTTAAATATTTTCTCAGGATCCTGTTTTGTTTCTTTTCTAAGTACATAGATACTTCAATACATCAGCATCTGCATGTACTAATTCTTTATTGATGTGCTTCCCTGTTTATTTTCTGTCTGTGTATCTCCTGGAGGACCTTACTCATCACAGCATCACCAATACCTAGTACAGTGCAGGGCACACAGTAAGGGGCCAGTAAATACCCAGGGAGTGAACAAAGGCTGCAAAAGTCAAATTGAATTCAGAAGAGCATCTGGGAGCTAAAAAAAAATGTGGGCCTTGTTCATTGAGGCCAAGGGAAGTAAGGATCCAAAGTGAAGTACTTTGTAAGTCAGGCCACTCAAGGCCAAAAATGTGCAGTTTTGGCATCCACCTTAATGGATCTTCTTTGTGAATTGATTTTGCCTTTGTGACATGATGTTGATTTTTAAGGAGAAAGCCAGTGGATAGAGAGTTTTTGTTCTGGAGGCAAAAACTCCCACGTTAAAATTAAATTTGATTCCTACTGCTCAGGGACTGGTATATCTGACAACCAGTCTTTGCAGTAAAAATAGGCCACGGAGCAATACTATAAATGTCTGGAATGTCGGTCTGGAAGAAAGGTTTAACCGGAAAGCCCAAGAGCTCAGTTTCTTGAGGTATGAGGTCCACATAAAACAGGACATCTTCATTTCAAACTCAGAAATGGACCCCAGAGAAAACCATTTTAAATCTCTTATTAGGTTTTCATACATCAAAGATTAAATCTTCATCTCTCCATTTTCTTTACCAACTAGTAATAAATTCTTCTACTTCATGAGGTATTAGGCCGACTGAAAAAGTGTATCTTCAGGATCTAAATTTCATTCAGAGGTCAGTCTGAGTTTGACCTCATGACATAGCAGGTCCTCCCTTAAAGTGATCCAGGGACAGAAATAGAAGCTCTGAAACGGTTTTCCATGCATATAAAATTCCCATATATTTTTTTAAGATTTTATTTATTTATTTGACAGAGATCACAAGTAGGCAGAGAGGCAGGCAGGGTGGGGGGGGAAGCAGGCTCCCCGCCAAGCAGAGAGCCCGATGTGGGGCTCGATCCCAGGACCCTGGGATCACGACCTGAGCTGAAGGCAGAGGCTTTAACCCACTGAGCCACCCAGGCACCCCTAAAATTCCCATTTTAGATCCAGTGTCTTCTCAGGTCCTTGAAATTTCAATAAATTTGTCAGTATTTTAATTAAGTAAGAACCTGATCCAAAGTCTTATGTTGTCAGATAATTCCTATTAATATAAAGGTATTTGTAAGCAAGCTTCTCATTATATTTTCCTTTTTTTCATATTTAAAAAGTCACAGAAATTATACCTCTTATTATAGAAAATTCATACAGGACTTCCTCCTCCAAACTACATCTATTTGTATCAATGTTATTATTATTATTATTTTTTAAATTTAACACTTAATCAAGGAAACGTTTCTTTTTTGGTATGTAAAGATTCATTCACTTGTTCAGCAAACATTTCTTGGCATCTACTATGTGCCAGGCTCTGGGCTAGGTGCTAGGAGTACAGTGGGAAATGACAGAGAGAAGGTGTCTGCTCTCACCAGCTTGCATGCTAGTGGAGAAGGCAGAAAACAAGCAAGTGTATAAATACATGGGCCATATAGAGAAGTGGTAGGTTCGATGGAAAGACTAAGCCATAGCTGGGGCTGAGTTGCAAAAAAAGGTAGCCAGGGAAAGAATTTATATCCAGGCTGAGGCCTGAAGGATGAGAAAGATCCACTGACATGAAAAAATGGGGGAAAGCATTTCAGGCAGAGGATACTGACAGTGTAAAGAATCTGAGGTAGGAAAAGGCTTGTCCTATGCGAGGAACAGAGACTTAAATATACAGAGTTCAAGACAGGGATTCTTGCTGACATCTTATAGCATCCCTCTTCTGGGGATACTTTGTCTGGAATCATCCTACTCCATCTTTCGGTGGAAAAGTGCTTGGTGTACCAACACTGAGGACCTCGGGACCAGCACTGAGCTCAAGCTGCCATTAGCAGCAAAGACTGAGGACAGGTTAGAATCAGGTTCGATCCACGTTGATTAATCACAAGAGGCACAGCAGCAAACATTCATATCCCCACACTATTTTTAAAAATTAGTAAAATTACACTCAAGAGTTCTATGTGACTCTTTTGTCTAAAGACATCAGTTTACAGTCTCTGTAGAAATGACCGTTGCTCTTCTGTGGACATCAATTTTAAGTTACAATCATAATGCATGACAATTTTATGTTGTACTTTCTTCATTTGTTCTTTTATAGAGACATTTCTACATATCTATGTGGTCTCCAAAGTAATCATTTCCTTGTACATATGATTTTTGTCATGATCAAATTAGTTCACTTTGGAGATATATTTTTCTATTCCATGCACCTGAATAAATTGATGAACTTATCCCCTATTCTTTGACATTCAGGTTGTTTCCAAGTATGGTGAGAACACTAAAAAATAGTATTAAATCTAATATAAAACTATCTCCTTTTTAAAATCAGCTCCTCATGATCTCGTACTGTGTGTGGGATAACTGTGTCATAGGGTAAGATATTTTATGGCCTCTATTTAGTTTGCTGCTATATCATCTTACAGAAATTAAAGCAATGCATGGGGCTACAAGAAGTTACCAGAACCATTAGAGAAGACTATGTTTCTAAGAAGGAACCCGCGAAAATGAAAGAATCCCATTGTTGTGATTTTCAAGTGCACTATTTTTATAGGCTTTGAATGTGATGGTGAGAGAGAGGGAAGATACATAATATTTTTTTAAAGATTTTATTTGTTTATTTGACAGACAGAGATCACAAGTAGGCAGAGGGGCAGGCAGAGAGAGATGGGGAAGCAGGCTCCCTGCTGAGCAGAGAGCCCAATGCAGAGCTTGGTCCCAGGACCCTAAGATCATGACCTGAGCCGAAGGCAGAGGCTTAACCCACTGAGCCACCCAGGTGCCCCCATAATATTTTATACATGGGTAAAATGATTTGATTTAAAGTCAGTCTTACGTATATGTAGATGAACCCACTCACCTATGGAGCAGAAGTTAAGGAGTGTCAAAAAGTTTCCTCCTCTGCCAAAGATCCCCATTTTGTTGATGAGAAAGGAGGCTTAGAGAGGATATGTTTTCCTAGGCCACACATCTGGGACAAATATTGAAAGCTGGATTAAATGTTCATCAGTGTATATTTTCAAATCTAAGCTTGTTTGGACTTGAGACATCTTGTAATAGAAACCATGGTGTCTGAGAAGAGAGAGCCGGGGCAAAGATTTCATTGGTGAGTTTCCAACTCTGTGTAACGGAGGTCCTGAGTGGGGATCCCCAGGCTTACCTGAAGGACAGCACAGCATTATCACCACCAACAGTAACCTGAGCACAGTCCTACAACTTTCTCTAGTAATCCTCACAGTTCTCTGGAGAAGAATATAATATTCAGTCTTAGAGAGAAAGCAGTTGAGATGCAGAGAAGTTAAGAAATTCGCCCAAGGTCACAGTTGTGGTAATAAGTGTAAACGCAGGCTCTCGCCTTGGGCCAGTGTAATTCCCTCTGCTCTGATCCCACTAACACGTGCTCTTCTGATACCACTTTGGTTGCCCACATAGAATCTCCTTCTGTGAGAATTCTCTGCAAAACTGACATAAGCATCTTGGCCATTCTGTTTCTCATTGTGAGTCTGTGAATTCGCCAGTCTCCTGTGAATTTGCAGTGTGCTTCGGTGGACCTGGACTCTGCCAGCTGACCAGAATGCACTCACGAACTTGTAAACCTGAGGCTCTGCTCCTGGGGTGACCTCTGCCAAGGAAAGGTGCCATATCAGCCTCAGCACTGTTTAGTTTACCAGACTAGCTAATCATCATAATGGCTACCCCTCATTGGGCACTTTCTTCAGATAACATTCAGGGACTACATACCCAGAGTGGTAATATAGGAAGGACCAACAAATAGGGGTACAAGCCAAAGGCCCAGAAAGTGAGACTGAAGGCCTTCACACCAAATGCAGCCCCTCTTTACAGTCTGTACTATGGCCAAGTGCATGTACAGCGATCTAATTATATGTTTCCCAAAGTGGGGTACCATGAGGTACACATTAAATGGTATAAGGACAAACCTGATTTTGACATGGTTTTTTTAAAAGATTTTATTTATTTATTTGACAGAGAGATGGCAAATAGGCAGAGAGGCAGGCAAAAAGTGGTGGGGTGGTGGAGAGAAGCAGGCTCTCCACTGAGCAGCGAGCCCAATGCGGGGCTTGATCCCAGGACCCTGAGATCATGACCTGAGCCGAAAGCAGAGGCTTAACCCACTGAGCCACCCAGGCGCCCCGACATTGTTTTAATAGTTATATATTTATTACAATCTACTTTAGAAAAGAGTATTTTTATATGCATGGTGGTGCTTTAAAACTTCCTTTTGGAATAAATTTGTTGAGATGAAAAATCAGTCCATTTAAATAACAGCCTTAAATATATGGGACCAGTTGGTGGAACCACATAATGGTGGAGATTTCGTGAGTAGGTTGTAAACTGAAGACTGGAAACAGTGAATCCATGGAACAGCAACATGAATCATCTTTCAAGATTCTTTGCTTTTAAATACAGACACTTAGTCTGCTCAGAGAGGGAAATGTGATATCCCCCTGGACATGGAAAGACACAGACGTGCATCCCTAGAGACCAGGGAACTTGGAAAGCTGAGCACAGAAGAGATCTTCTCAGCCCCCGGCCCTACCTAGAAAGCTGTGAGTTGGGGGCAAGGGAGCCTGCTGTCACAAATGTCTGACCCCCAAATTTCTCTGAATTCAAGAGAAAGCTGGTAGAATTCTTGAAAAGTCCATTATAAATTTCAGTGAGATTAGGTTACTGCTGTTCACATTGCTTTCCTCTGTGTCGCAAATTGAAATTAGTTCACAAAACAGAACCGTCAGTGGGATGAACTCTTGTCCCCTTGCCTCTATGCCTATTGGATTTCAGGTTTCTGTATGAGTAGCCCTTTTATTAGACCATCTTCTGCAAAATATAGACTAATTTTTTTAGAAATTCTTGAATAGATAATACATTCACATAAATTTTATTTTGTTTTGTTTTTTTCTTTTTAGTGTTCCAGAATTCATTGTTTATGCACCAAACCCAGTGCTCCATGCAATACGTACCCTCCTTAATAGCCACCACCAGGCTCACATAAATGTTTTAAAACCAGTTACAAAGGGCACCTGGGTGGCTCAGTGGGTTAAGTCTCTGCCTTCGGCTCAGGTCATGATCTCATGGCCCTGGGATGGAGCCCCGCATCGGGCTCTCTGCTCAGCGGGGAGCCTGCTTCCTCCTCTCTCTCTGCCTGTCACTCTGCCTACTTGTGATCTCTCTCTGTCAAATAAATCAATGAAATCTTAAAAAAAAAAACAAAACAGTTACAAAATATTAGGCAAGGGCTGACTCCTACCCTTGTCCTAAGCTGTAGCACTTCATGGCCTAAAAGCAGCCAATGTAATCAATTTCTTATCAATTCTTCCAGTGATACTTTATGCACATATATGTAAATACAGATAAATATTCTCCCTTTCCTCCTTTTTATACAATGATGGCATACTCTACACACACTTCTTAGCCTTTCTTTTGGTTTGTTAGCAATACCTCTTAAAGATCAAACCATACCTATATACAAAGAGCTTCTTCATTCTTTTTTGTGGTGGCATAATATTTTATTGAATGGTTAAAAAGTTATCTTAATGATGGACATAGTCTGTTTTCCAATTTTTTTTGTCATTGAGAATGACAAGGAACGAATAACTTTATCTGTATGTCACTTTCTAAATCAATATGTCCATAATGGGTGATTTTATCCATCATTGGCAATGTCTGGAAAAATTTTTTAGTTGTCATAACTGGGGATGGGAGTGCTACTGACATTTCTGGGCAGAGCCCAAGGTGCTGTTAAGCATCCTACAAGGCACAGGACAAACTCACAACAAAGAATTATCCTGCCTGAAATGTTAATAGAGCCAAGGTTGAGAAGCCTTGGTCTATAGAAAACGTTTCTAGAAATGGAATTGTAAAAAGATATTTGCATCTGTCATTTTTTAAAGATTTTATTTATTTATTTGACAGACAAAGATCACAAGTAGGCAGAGAGGCAGGCAGAGAGAGGGGTGGGGGAGAGGCAGGCTCCCTGCTGAACAGAGAGCCCGATGCGGGGCTCCATCCCAGGACCCTGGGACCATGACCTGAGCTGAAGGCAGAGGCTTTAACCCACTGAGCCACCCAGGCACCACGGCATCTGTTATTTTATTGAACATGACCAAATTATTCTCCAAGAAGTTGTGCCAGTGAACATTCCCCAGGTCAGCATGTGAGATGCATGCTTTGTTAAAACCTCACCATTACCATATGTTTTGATCTTTGCAAGTCTGACAAGTTTAAAAAATGGTATCTCAGTATAATTTATTTTCATATCTCTTTTTGTAGTAAGTTTGAGCATTTTTTCATATATTTAAGAGCAATTTCTATTCCTTTTACCTGTTTTTCTATAATCTTATTAGTATTTTCCTTAGTAATTTGTAGGAACTCTTTCTTAGTCCAATCTTTTGTGCAGACTAGTTTTGACCTACATTTTCATTGTTGAGACATTGGTATCCACCTGCCAGTCATTCTGGAAATCTTATTCAAATCATTTCTATTAAAACTTTATCATACAGTTCATACTCATCACTTTCTGCGCACACTTAACCTTACCTGCTGTTCCTTCAATCAACCAATTAACAAATATGGATCGAGCATGACCTCTATGCTAGGATTATTTTCTGAAATGTGGTGAAGTTATTAATTTATATGCTTTGGCTACTAACTCTCCAGTGTTTGAAAGGTATATGAAAAAAATACTCTTTCAAACTCAGTAAAAATCCACATAGCCTATTCTGGAAAGAAGGAAGGTTTTGAAAGAGCAATCACAGAGCAGAGACAAAATGTGCAGGACAATTGGAGGATCTGCTTCCCCCGGCATGTAGCACTTGCTTCTTGCTCTTGGTTTCTACATATCTCTTTTTCTCTCTGCTCACTTTTGAAATCAAATCTAAACAAATAGGCTTTTTTTTTTTTTTTAAGGCTATGATCACTAATACCTTTAACTAACGTGAATGAGGCCAGGAAATTATTCCTGAATTATTGCTTCACTTCTAAGATAAATATACCCACATAAAAGTACAGAGTTGCCTTTTTAGAATCTATGGAGAAAATGGCTATCGCTCAAGAAGAAGATGAGAGGACCCGCCATGAACTTGAATCTCCGTGGATATAGAAGAGCAGGTGACAGGTGCTTCCTCGCTGCCACTTAGGATTAATGGGGTCAGGAGGCTACAAGGGCAAAAAGCTACATCATTTTGCACACCCAGTTTTCGACGTGTACCCCTCACCCCTCTCCCGTAGTCATCTGCTAAGGTTGTTGTACAGTGTTTTGTTTTTAAATTTATGACTGCTTTAGAATATTATTTTCATTTTTCTGTTGAGTAAATTCTGTTGAGTAAAATAACATGTGCACTGCAAAAAATTGCAGAAATATATATTTCTGCACTATATATTCCTGTAATATATAGTGCAGAAATACATAATGTACACAGGCAAGTCTGCCATAGTGCCACCCACAAGAGAGAGCCAGAGTTAGCAGTGTTCCTTTTGTATTATTTCTTTGAGTTTTGTACATACTATTATATATTTTATTATTTCTTTTACCCTAATGAGGTGATGCTCAATCTATGGCTTTAAACCTTTTTTCAGTTATTGTATATATTTTTGTTCCTCTATATAAATTACTTTCTCTTTTGGCTACAGAGTAGTCACAAGATAGTTAAACCATAAGTAATTTAACCATTTGTCTATTGGTGAATATTTACATTTCTATAGGTTTTTAGTGAAATAAATAATGCTGTTATGAAATCCTTTTCCCTATATCTTTATATATTTTAAACAAATGTTTCTATCGGATAAATCCGAAAAGGGACATCTTTTGTTCCTTTCCCTTTCTTTCTTTCTTTCTTCCTCTTAACCATTTTTAAATACAATAAAAATATATATGTTCACGGTAAAATAGTGAAACAGTATAGAAGGATATAAGATGAAGAGCAAAGCTCTCTACTTCCTACTCCCTAATGCAAGAACCATTCCCACGAGTGTCTGCTCTTAATAGTGTCTTGTGAGAAAATACATTCATAATTTTAAGAAAGGATCCCATGGAGTGCCTGGGTGGCTCAGTCGTTAAGCATCTGCCTGCAGTTCAGGTCATGAATCCAGTATTCTGGGATCAACCGCATTGGGCTCCCTGCTCGGTGGGAAGCCTGCTTCTCTCTCTGCTTGTGTTCCCCCCCCTCTCTCTTTTTCTGTGTGTGTGTGTGTGTGTGTGTGTGTGTGTGTGTGTATGCGCTGAGTAAATAAATAAATGAATAAATCTTGGGGGAAAAAAAAAGGATCCCAAATTTCCCACTGAAAACTATGAGAGTATAGTCCATTATCTTTTTTTTCCTTTTTTTCTTTCTTTTTCTTCCTTTTTTGAGTAAAATCCTCACTTTTTCCTCTTGGGTAGTCAGGGTGTTACTACTGACAAAATGGCCGACTTTAAGGGAGTGTTTTCCCCACAGCACCACCAGCCTCATCAAAAACCACATTGTAAAAAGCTAAGGTGAGGAAAGCCAGTTGATTCTGGTTTAGCTATGACTAAAAGAAAAGAGGAAAGAAAAGAAAGCAGGTGTGAGATGGATCATAGTTTCCTGACTTTAAGTCAGCCAAGGAGCCTCAAAATCTGTCCCCTTAGCTCCAGATTCTCCCAGAACAGCAAAGTTTTGTGGACAAAGGGTGAAGATGGGTTGGGGGAAGAGAGGAGACAGCAATAGCTAATCTCAAATTGCCCCAGTGTTTTAGAAGATGCTACATTTTCCGTTGAGACAGTAATGATCGCATGTTTATTATTATTATTGTTATTATTATTATTTTATGTTAGTCACCATACAGCACATCATTAGTTTTTGATGTAGTGATCATATCTTTATTGGTTACCAGGCAATGTACTGGGTGCTTTCCCATAGCTCAGGTCACAGTGACCCTGCGCGGCAGCTGTCAGCAATCCTATTACTCTTCACAAACTAAAAGAATCAAGAAGAGTGAAGAGAACTAAGCCCAAAGAACTGAGATGACTAGCACTGTGCTACTTGTTACCCCAGAGATTCAAACCATCTCTTTTGTGAGTTCTGAATCTCTGCTTTTCCCCCCTGCAGCGTGAGGTCCCCTTGGTCATCAAAGACTTCTGTTGAGTTGGGAGACTGGGAGCGAATTTGTGGGCTACCTTGAGCATGTTTTGCAGAGAGGATGAAACTAAAATCCAGGAAAAGCCCTAAAATCCATCTTAGAACTGGCATTCTGCTGTGTGTTTGGGGGGGGTGACCCCCCCAGATCAGTCACTTAAGTTTCATTTTTGCAGGATATCAGTTTTAATTTCAATTGTGTCATTGTGTGATTTCAGATTTGTACAATGTACTAAAGGCCAGAAGAGGCATTGAGCAAAATATTTGAAATGTCTTGATTAAAAGTATCACCAGAAAGATTTTCTAGTCACAAAGAAACTCTGATAAAGGCAGTTTGTGGCTGCTGTTATGGTGTGATCTGGGAAAGTCTGAAATATATCACTCAGCTTTGAAAAATACTCTCTCAGCCAATGCCTGAAATTCCATTATCAAAGCTCCTTCTTGGCTTCAGTCTCTAGTATCTGTCCTAATCCAAACTCCTTTGAAACAATCAAGCTTTACTCTATCAGTAAGTTAAACCCTTGGTGAATGACTGTTTGGGGAAGGTGTTGACAGGCAAGTGGGAGGAAAAGCAGAAAGCAAAAGCCATCTAAGAGCAAGTGTAATACAGTTGGGAAGACCAGGAAATAGGTCCCTTCTGGGGTTTTGGTCTGATTTTACAAATAATTTGCAAATTAAACAAATGACTCTGAAATGTCAAAATCACCAGTACCGCCAGTTAAAAATTAATATTGTGCCTCCCAAATGGTGGCTTCTGGTTACATATTTGCCCACAAGAAAACCACCCCCCAAAATGTGGACACATAAAGGCAAGACAATAAGGTCTTATTTTATGTACAGCATTTGGAGAAGGAAAGGAAGTAACACTCGAGTGATTGGTTTATCATTTGAATGAGTTTATTTTGTGAGTAGGTTTATGTGATTTTTTTTAAAGTCCTCTAAATTAGCCCAATGATTCAGGGACTATGATTATTCTCACTTAAATAAAAAAACAAGGCAATTGAGAAGTTGAGACGCTCGCCTAAGATTGCGCAGCTGGTCGGGCAAATGCAGGTCTACCTGACCTGAAAGTCCCAATCCTCTCCTACTCTGCCTCTCCAAAGCAGAAAGCTGAAATTTGGCTGGTTTTCAGAAGGGTGGAGATACCCTCTGTCATAGGTATCAGATACCTAGCTTCTCACTGGCATATCTGTTGGACTAGCCAAACAGCCAAGGAGCCAATGTTAATATCATTCTGAGGAAGCAGAGAACGTGCTCCCCCTTTCAAATCCAGCATAAACATTGCACAACCAAAGCACACAGACACATGTCTGCCAGACCACAGCTTGTTGTATAGAGTATGCAACTGATTGTTCAGTGTGGAGTCTGGGGAAAGAAAATCTCCTGTGGAAAGTTGGGACAAATGCAAGAGCCATGAAACATAGTTGGTAAGCACTCAGGCTCTAGAGTCATAGACTTGAGCTTGTATCCTGCCTTTCCACTTATTAAGAGACTTGGTCTCTATGAATGTCAAGGTCCTCACTTGCAAGATGGGACAATGATACTTTGCAGGACCATAGATCAAATGGCACGGAGGAGTGCCTGAAGTATAAGACATGCTAAAAAATATGAATCATCCTTTATTTTGGTTTTGTTCCCTGCCTCTCTCTTTGAAACTAACAGTCCAAAATTCTATTTTATATAATATATTAATGTAAAAAAGAAGGGATATTTAAGCTGTGTGCACAAGCATAGACACCAACATCTTGTTGAGTTGTGTTTGACACATGTCAAGTTTCTAGGGGGAGGTTTTGGAATATGAAGACAGTGTAGCTTTGAATAGGGCCAAGAGAAGAGACAAAGACCAAGTGAGGTTTTGTGACTTGTACCCAAGTGATGCAGATGGAATAACAAGTAAGAATGAGAGCAGGTTTTACTGGTGTCTCTCTTTTCCTGATGGCTCTTGTGTGGTTTCCTTGGAAGGTTTACCCTGGCATTTTTCAGAAATAGCGGAGTTGTTTGGGATGATTACAGGCAATCACCATTTCTCAGACATGGAACTGTATATAGCTCACTGACCGGCTACTCCCCAGTCCCCAGCTGGGGGGATACACAGCTGGTCTCTTGCTGACCACGTATTAGATCTTATTGAAATTCAAAGACAACCGCCTTAGGGAACTCATTTAAGAAAAAGAGTGGGTTTTGATGGTGGAACATGGAATCCATCCCAACAGAAAAACAAACCCCATAGCCAGCTCACCTGACAGGCTGTTAACACAGTGTCTCCTAAAATCCATGTTTGAAATCAATGACTATTAAGAGATTGAGAGAGGCGGATTAAGCATCAGCCTTTGGCTCAAGTCATCGTCCCAGGGTCCTGGAATCAAGCCCTGCGTTGGGTTCTCTGCTCCTTGGGGAGCCTGCTTTCTCCTCTCTCTCTCTGCCTGCCTCTCTGCCTACTTGTGATCTCTGTCTGTCAAATAAATTAAAAAAAAATCTTAAAAAAAAAAAGAGAGAGAGATTAACAGAGATAATCTGAGGTTAGAGGAGAAGCCCTCCTTGGATATCTTGAAGGTGCACCATCCAATAAGGAGCCACAGCTATGTGTGGTCGCTGAGCACTTGAAATATGGCAGGTCCAAATTGAGATATGTTCTACAATACATGATTTCAAGGACTTAGAACAAAAAAAAAATCATGTATCATTAATTTTTTATGTTGATTACACATTGAAATAGTACTTTAGATATAATAGGGTAAACAAATACATTCTTAAAATTATTTTTATTGTTTCTTTTTCATTCTTTCTGGTGTGGCTACTAGAAATCTCTAAGTCACATATATGGTTCCCATTCTGCTATTCTTGGATAGCACAGCTTTGGAACGTCACACAGAATCTTTACCCCTATTCACAACTCCAGTTAATACTTACCTCCATTTTATTTTTTATTTTTTAAAGATTTTATGTATTTATTTGACAGAGATCACAAGTAGGCAGAGAGGCAGGCAGAGAGAGAGGAAGGGAAGCAGGATCCCTGCTGAGCAGAGAGCCCGATGCGGGACTTGATCCCAGGACCCTGAGATCATGACCTGAGCCGAAGGCAGAGGCTTTAACCCACTGAGCCATCCAGGCACCCCCTTACCTCCATTTTATACCCTGATTATGATGATCCTAGGCTGTTAACAACCAATATGTATCCAGAATTTTGCTACCCTAAGGCTTTGCTCTTGCTGTGAACTCTACACAAGATGTTTACCCACCTCCATGCCCCCAGAATCATGTCTGGCCACTTTTTCAACTCCCTGATCTTTTCTCAAAGGCCCTTTCCCCAGACAGACCTGCCCTGTCTACAGGGTGGTCACATCAACCTGTTCTATTCTCTTTATGGCACTAGTTTCTATTGTCTGCCTTCTCAACAAGACTGTGAGCTCCATGAGAAGATCTACCATGTTCATCTCTCTATTTTCTCCTTTCAGAACAGCACTTAGCTTATAGCTGGTCTCCAGTAAATAGTTCCTGAAGAGCTAAATGCATTAGCCTTAAATCTGAGTGAGATTCTTTAAACTATGTTTCAACGTGTTGCCTTTTGTTCACCTCATTCTGACTGAGCACCTGTTGTCGGCCTGTCACTATGCCTTAGGATATGGAGATAGAAGTCCTAGTCTCATTCTCAGGGAGAGCAGAACTTAGTGGGTTCCAAGCATAAACATGTCTTACAAACACAGTTGTCCTATTACTGCCATGAGCCTTTTGTTGCATGTTACTAGGTATACTACTAAGGAAATAATGCAACAGAGGTCAAAAAAACAGGATAACCTCAAAGCTCAGACTCCATGTTTACCCACAGTGGCAGAAGATTGTTGAAAAGGCGGCTCCCTTGTGCTCTTCTGTTTTCAAAAGACAGATTAACCATCTTAAAGAACTATGATTATGGGCAGAACCCAGGCATGTATTTCTGGCTGTGGAAGACTCTAAATGAGAAGCTATTTTGAGCTCAAAGAATACATGTTTTCAGAAGTTTTTAAGGGAAAACTGACCTTTTAATACATCCTCAGATTACAAAAGCAAGCTGTAGACCACTGTGTAGAGCAGATGCTTGTTTTTGTTTGTATATATATACATATATATATCCTATAAATGTGTGTGGGAAAGACAAATGCATTCCAAATGGTTAACCTTGGCTACCTCAGGGTTGTAGAGAAAGGTGGAATGATATGACACTATAAATATTTTCTTAACATACTTCCATATCATTTTATTTGTTACAATGAACATGGATAAATTCTGTACTTTCAAAAATGAATAAAACAGTTTTTAGAAAGAAATTTTTAAAAGAAACACTACAAAGCATCCCTGTATTTGATAGGGATACTTTTCACATCTTGAGTTTTTTCCATCTCAGTTCTGGCTTCCACAAAGGCCAACAACCTGGTTGGGTTTCAAAAAAATAGAAAGTACAGACTGAGTTCACTTCTGGAGAATTTTATGATGTCATGGCTCCCTTACCATAGTTAGGATTTCATTAACCTCTTTAATTGGGATGGTACTCTTTATTGAGAGCTTCTGTTATAAGCCCAATAATTTGTTCACATATGTTCATTTTATTCTCTAAATAATCTTTCAAAGGTAGGCATTAAATGTATCCTCACTTAGCGGATATAAAAATTAAAGTTCAGGGAGGTGAGATGAATTGCCCAAGGTCACAGAGCCAGTTAGAGGTTGAGCCAACTTTGCAGAAGAGAACTACAAAAACAACTAGAAAACAAGTAACAAGATGCCAATCGATAAATGCACACCTATCAGTAATTGCTTCAATGTAAATAGTCTAAATGGTCCAATCAAAAGACATAAGGGACAGAGTGGATAAAAAAAAAAAA
>RCUC01127535.1:0-13366 GCA_003697995.1 Taxidea taxus jeffersonii
GCAGGTGTAGTGGAGGTTGGCAGTCCCGTAACACGCGGAAGGCTGCAGCCCAGGGACCAACTCGTCTGACTCATGACCTGCCTCCCCTTCACCACTTCCACTGCGATGGCAGTGCTGGGCAATGAGGGAGAGTGATCGACCCCTCAGAGCTGCAGTCAGTGCCCGAGGGGCTCTTGTGTGGAGGACACGAGCCTTGCCTGCCTTTTTCAGAGCAGGTGACAGTCCACAAGCAGCTGCACCAGGGCCAAGTATTCTTACCAAATATGTACATTGTTTTAAAAGGGGATTTTATTTACTTATTTGAGAGAGACAGCCAGAGAGAGAGAACACAAGGAGGGGGAGCAACAGAGTCAGAGGGAAAAGCACCTCTGCGCAGGTCTCACCTGGTCTCACCTCTCACCACTGAGCAGGAAGCCCGAGGTGGGGCTCGATCTCAGGACCCTGGCACCATGACCTGAGCTGAAGGCAGATGCTTAACCGACTGAGCCACCCAGGCGCCCCCAAATGTGTACATTTTTTTAAATTTTATTAAATTTATTTTTTTTAAACATATAATGTAACCCCACCACCCTCTCCCAACCCCCTTCCCCCCCTACCCCCCTCAGTTTGTTTTATGACATTAAGAGTCTCTTTTGGTTTGTCTTCCTCCCGATCCCATCTTGTTTCATTTATTCTTTTCCTACCCCCTTAGCCCCCACCCCCCAAATGTGTACATTTTTAAAAAGATAACAACTGGGGTGCCTGGGTGGCTCAGTGGGTTAAAGCCTCCGCCTTCGGCTCGGGTCATGATCCCGGGGTCCTGGGATCGAGCCCCACATAGGGCTCTCTGTTCAGCGGGAAGCCTGCTTCCCTTCTCCTCTCTCTGCCTACTTGGGATCTCTGTCTGCCAAATAAATAAATAAAATCTTAAAAAAAAAAGGTAACAACTAAAGCTTTTTAAAAAGTGACTGGTGGGACGCCTGGGTGGCTCAGTTGGTTAAGCAGCTGCCTTCGGCTCAGGTCATGATCCCAGCGTCCTGGGATCGAGTCCCACATCGGGCTCCTTGGTCGGCGGGGAGCCTGCTCCTCCCTCTGCCTCTGCCTGCCTCTCTGTCTGCCTGTGCTCTCTCTCTCTCTAATAAATAAATAAAATCTAAAAAAAAAAAAACCAACTGACTGGTGTCAGGGCGCCTGAGTGGCTCAAATGGTTAAGCATCTGCCTTCACTCAGGTCATGATCCTGGGGTCCTGGGATAGAGTCCCGCATCGGGCCCCCAGGTCATGGGGGGAGCCTGCTTCTTCCTCTCCCTCTGCCTCTTCCCCGCTTGTGCTCTCTGTCTCTCTCTCTCTCAAATGAATAAATAAAATCTTTTTAAAAAATAAAAATATTTTTTTAATTTTTTAACAAGATTTTATTTATTTATTTGACAGGCAGAGAGTATGAGTAGGCAGAGAGGCAGGTAGTGAGAGAGAGGGGGAAGCAGGCACCCCGTTGAGCAGAGAGCCCGATGTGGGGCTTGATCCCAGGACCCTCATGACCTGAGCGAAGGCAGAGGCTTTAACCCACTGAGCCACCCAGGCGCCCCATTTTTTTTTTTTTTAAGTAACTGGTGTCAGGAATACATAAATCCATAGAGACAGAGCACAGACTGGTGGTTTCTAGAGGCTGGAGTGGAGTGGGAAGGGGAACTATTAATGAATGGGCACAAGATTTCCTTTTGGGGTAAAGAAAATGTTTCGAAACTAGACTGAGCTTGTGTTTGCACAACTTTGTGAATGTACTAAAATGTCATTGAATTTTGCACTTTGAAATGGTTAATTTTATGGTATGTGAATTTTCTCTTAAAGAATAGCAGAGAAATTAACACAAAACTATTTTTTGAACAAAATTCTGTTTATGGTTAAAATTGAAATCAGTAAAAATCAACCACTGTTCTCAAAAACAAATACAACGAAGTATGTGGCTTGATTCATAGCACACTAAATGCTTTACCTCTGAGGACATATGCAATGAAAGTTCTGTGGTTGCTCTTCAAGGACGTTGTTGTGTAAACAGTGGCCCTATGTATGACCCAAGTTAACTGCTTTTCTTTTTAAGAACTTGATCTTTTGGGACGCCTGGGTGGCTCAGTTGGTTAAGCAGCTGCCTTCAGCTCAGGTCATGATCCCAGCGTCCTGGGATCGAGTCCCACATCGGGCTCCTTGCTCGGCAGGGAGCCTGCTTCTCCCTCTGCCTCTGCCTGCCACTCTGTCTGCCTGTGCTCGCTCTCTCTCTGACAAATAAATAAATAAAATCTTTTAAAAAAAAAAAGAACTTGATCTTTTTGTCTTTAAAATGTTAATTTCATTGGGTTGCGAAAATTCTGTTTGCTATTTGTAGAAAATTTGGAGAATTCAGAAAACATGAAAGAGAAATATAAGTTTCAATGACTATATAATCTTCTGACACATGTGAGTGCTCAATGTATGTAATTATTCTTCCATTTAGCTGGCGCCCGATTTCCAACTTTCCAAGTAATGCTGCTTTAAGCACCTTCGTATGTCAAGTGTGGGGCATCACACTGACTTAGCTTCCTGGAAGTGCCCTTGCTTCACCACAAAGAGACCTCTGGATTCCAAGATTTAATGGGTCTGGATATTTCCTTAGGGAATTGAGTGCCTTTGGTCCAGGGACAGATGGAAGACATAAAGAATGAGCACGGAAACTGACAGTTCAGACTCCCGACAAGCCAAAGAACCCGGAAGAGGCAGGGGCCGAGCAGAAGCAGAAGAATGACCTTTGGTTATTTGTCTGTCTTCTCATGTCTAGTGATTTTAAATATAATAGAAAATTTTCGAGTTCCCATACAAGGGAATAGTGAGAAACAAACTTTAGGTAGGCAGGCTGTCTTTAAATAAATATAGAAGAAGAATTTGCTGGTGATGAATAAAGGAAACATGGGAGTAGAGCATCAGTATGAAACATCCATATGCGTGTTCAGTAAATATCAGGTAATAAAAGGAGGCTTGACATCAAATGAGGCAATATCCTTCTACATTAAAATAAATACAAAATATTTAAAAAAATGATTCCTCTGAATAGCTCAATAGCAGGTTAGTAGAATAATTCCAGAAGTTATGGATAAAATTTCCTCCTATTTTCTTCCAATTAGGGTGCTTTTCCTCTTTTCACAATTAATTATGGATAAATTTTGATCTTAAAGTGTGGTTCCCTGATTAGTAACATCTGTGTCACCTGGGAATGTTTTAGAAATTGCCCCTCACCTCCATCCCCAGATCTACTGAATCAGGAACTCTGGAGAGGAGATGGGATGTTTTGGGGTCCAACAGTCTGCATTTTAACAAGCCTTGCTGATGATTCTGGTTTTTTCTACATGGGCTTCTGTTACAAAACTTACGGGTAGAGGGCATTAATGGTAAGGATTTTTAATAATTGATGCAATTACTTCACTCCTTGCTAATTACAGTACATTTCTTACTTCCCTGACATACTGATTTAAAAAGCAATATTAGCTCTGTATATAAATGGTGTATTAATCATTCCTTATAAAGTTCTCATCTAAAATACTTAGTGAAAACACTAAGATATTTCATTGAAAACTCACTGTTCATTTGTTGTTTCACAGTCCCACTTTTCCTGGAAGTTACATTTTAGTGAGAGTGCACAGGTAATAAACCAGTAAATGTTACAAAACTAGGATACTTTCAGATAGCAGGAGGTGCTATGAGGAACACAAGTCCAGGACGATGGGAGAAGAAATGACTCGGCTGCGGTGTCATGAGTTGAGTGGTTAGTTAGGGTAGGCTCGTTAGAAGGTTAGTTAGAAGGGAAGTTTGTTCTGAGGAGGACATACAGCCTGAGACCTGTACCAAGAAGGAGTGCCACCCTTCTTTCTGGAAAGAGGCAAGAGCTAGCACAGGAACAACCAGGGGGTGAGGACAACTTGTCATGTTCTTGCAAGAGAAAGGCCAGGGTGGCTAGTGATTAGTGATCTGGGGGACAGTATCAAGACATAGTGAAGAGGCAGGTGGGGACCAGATCGTATATGGTCTTGTGGGCTAAAATGAATGTTCGGGCTTTACTGTATGCTCAATGAGAAGCCAGCACAGGTTTTAAAGTAGCCAAGTGATACGACCTAATTTCATGTCTTAAAAGCCTTAGCGCTCTTACTGCTCTGTGAAGGAGAGTATGTTGGTGAGAAAGCAAGTTGAAGACCACAGGGCATGCTATTGGGATAATCTACATAAGAAACAACAGTGGTGGAGAAGACAAGGAAATGGCTTTAAGACATGTTTCAAGGGGGGCGCCTGGGTGGTTCAGCGGGTTAAGCCTCTGCCTTCGGCTCAGGTCATGATCTCAGGGTCCTGGGATCGAGCCCCACATCAG
Source organism: Taxidea taxus jeffersonii (assembly GCA_003697995.1). Classification (NCBI taxonomy): domain Eukaryota; kingdom Metazoa; phylum Chordata; class Mammalia; order Carnivora; family Mustelidae; genus Taxidea; species Taxidea taxus. Next base: position 4,366 of record RCUC01127535.1, read on the forward strand.
GCTCTCTGCTCAGCGGGGAGCCTGCTTCCCCCTCTCTCTCTCTCTCTCTGCCTGCCTCTCCGCCTATTTGTGATCTCTTTCTGTCAAATAAATAATAAAATCTTTAAGAAAAAGGCATGTTTCAAGGATAAAAAACAACATAACATACATTTGGTTAGATTGGAGCATGAAGCAAAGTTTTTGAAATAAGAAAGACCGAGGGAAGAGAAGTTCTAGGACGGAAATCAAGGATTTGGTTTTGGCCATGTGAAGTGAGATGTCTATTAGATATCTAAGAGGAAAGGATCTGCTAAATTGTTAATATGAATCTAAAGGTGACCGTAGAGGTGAGAGGTGACAGTGGGCGAAAGAGGGTGTTTAAAGCCAGGGACACAGGAAAGTGTATTTAGGCAGACACCAGAGAAGAGTGAGTGCCCAGCACAGCTCTGGGGCCCTCCTGCCTCACGAAGTTATGCAGAGAAGGAGGAATCAGCAAAGAAGATTGACCCGGAGAAGCCAGAGGTGAATAAAGTAACTGAGGAGGAAACATCACACAAGCGGAGAGAGGATGTTTCAAGAAGGAGTGGTTAAGTCTCTGGAGTGCTGCTGAGATCAAGCAGGTGGAATTTCGGGAAAAAACCTGGTCCATGGATTTGGTCCTAGGGAGGACACCATCCACCGAATGAGAGTAATTTCAGGGGAGATGCTTTCAAAGGAAGCCACGTTCTGTAGCGATGGGGTGAGAACGAGAGGTGAGGAAACAGAAAGAGCGACGGGAGGAATTCGGCTGTGCAGGAGCACCCGGGAAGGAGGCGGTGGCTGCAATGGGGGAGGGGTGGATGGCGAGGGTCCAGAAATGTTAGGGATTATCTCAGGGCCGGTGACGTGCAGGGGTGCCGTTAAACTTGTTCTCCATGGAAACAACGAATGACTCCAACAAATCTGACAGATCCTCAATATATGTCATACTCTTGTAAGTCCAATCAGCTGGGTTTCTACTTTTTCTCCACTCAACAGTTTTATGCATTAAATGCTTTTTGTTAAAGGGACCTATCAGTCCAGTATCTTTTTCCCTCACTTTCCCTCTCCATAATTTAAAATATTAATTTCTGTTACTCCCACCCCTTTGATGAGGTCAAAAGACATGAGAATAAGATAATATCTCAGAAGTACTTTAAGTCTCTTGGAGGTACTCTCTATCAGTAAGGCTTTTATTATTTTTCCTCATTTACTCATTTCCTTTCTCTCTCTGGGAGGGCACTTTTGAGATTATACGAGGTTGGGATTTATGAGTTAAACAACACAAATACTTCACGACACAAGTACTAGCACTTAAAGAAAAAGGGATAGGGGTCATTGCATAATATTGTAAATTTGGGGACTAACAATTTTGTTTTGTGGGTTTTCTTCCTGAGGCTGTGTTCCAGAGAGGGCAATAAAGGGTAAAACTCATTAGTGCATCATTATCTTTTGTCTGAAGGAAACAATGTGTGGTTTCTGGGCAGCCCACTTGGTGTTTGCCTTGGTCCTGGATGTATTTCAGACCAACTATACTGTTTGAACAGTTCCCCCTCTTCAACATGAAAAAGACCACCACTAAACCACAGAGTTGAAGCTAAATTACTAGGTGATGACTCTTCTGGCTCCGAAAGGTTTCTAGATCTCAGTCACTGAAATCATGGATCTTTCTTCTAATGAGAAAGATCTAAGCCTTGATGGTAGACCTCCCATGCAGTCTTCCCACTCCTGCCCCCAGTGCGCTCCACGGACTTCTGAGAGGTTTGGTTTAGAGTCAAGGTCAGTGAGTTCTCTCCAACCCCGGCTCTTAATAGCAATTCTCTGGAAACTGCGAAGTATTTCCAGGTCAAACCTGCAAATTCACCTTTATCAGAAATTGTATAATCAATCAATATGTTTGGTGATGAAAATCCAATCTGTTTTCCCTTTATCAAAATGAGGCATTAAGTGGACAGTGGTGATTTTACCTTATTCTGTTGTTTGCTAACTTCACTTGTCTTCCCTGGGGATTTCATGAGACTTTATTTTTTATTTCTGTATTTTTAAATGGTGATATCAGAAGAGCATTTATGAAGAAACTGAAAAAATACATTTGGGGTCATCTGGGAAGAAATACTTTTCATAGGAATTTCCATTAAATATAGTACCATATACTGTGTCTCCAAAAGATTGATTGTTGACTCGTTTGATTTATTGATTATCAATTTATTTGTTTTGCTTATTATTTGATTTGTCTCTTGTAATCTCATGTCTAGGTTTAAACAATAATAATAAAAACAATTGCCTCTCTCCTGGCTTATATTGCCTTCCAATTATGCAAATGTTTCAAGGTTTTCATGTCAGAGAGCTAGAAAACCATAGGAAGGGAAGAGTCATTGTATAGTTACTGAGCCTCAAATCTGTGCTTGAATTGTGGGTTTTATTTTTGTTCTTATAATGATTAGTGTACGGTATGATCCAGTGATGCATAGATGGGAAGGTGATGGCTGAGCAGTGATTGGCGCTGTCCCTGAACCAGACTGCCTGGGTTGCAACCCCGTGTCCAACACTTTCCACTGGCAAAAACTGCAGCAAGTTTTGAACTCTCCTTGTACTGTGGTCTCCTCATCTATAACCAGATAAGAAAACTGAAACTCCATCATTATTAACAGCCAGGATTCAAATTTATGCCTGACAAAAAACTTCCTTTCTCTTCCCATGCATATCCCAATTATTCAAAAATTAAAACCCCCCTTACCTTTTTATAATTTAATAATGTGCCTTTCTAATTACATCACTTAAATATCCAAAGAAAATTATAAAATGACATTTTAAAATGGAAACAATCTATCATGCCAGTTTGAATTTCTTAGTAAATTTTGTACAAGGAGCCCCATATTTTTTAATCTTCTCTAGGTGTTCACACATAGAGGCCCAGAATACAGGGACTGTCTGCTCCAGGCCTCTCCTGGCCATCCTGGGTTTCTGAGGGGATAAAGCACATTTATCATCTGCTGGTGCCTGTTCTTGTGCCTTTAGTTAACACTGGATAAAACTATTCTTCAAGGTAAGTTCTTTGATTTCTCTTTAATTATGAATTTGTTGAAAAAGTTTTTCAAAATTGGAAATACCACATTATAGCTAAGAAAATCCATTGTGCTTAAAGATAGGAGTCCTGTGACACAGACCCACTATGGAAACCCTTACCTTTCAAAAACCCAAATCCTATCTAGCATCACTCAAAGACATTTTAGAGATGCCAAGATAGGGAAGGTGGTACCTTATGAGGCAGCAGATTTTGTTATTTCTGTTCACTCTCACAGTCTTGTTTTTCTTTCATATATTTTTTAAAGATTTTTATTTATTTGAGAGACAGAAGAAGAGAGAGAAAGACACTGATCACAGAGGGAGAGGGAGAAGCAGACTCCCCGCTGAAGAGAGAACCCAATGCTGTGCTCGATCCCAGGGCACTGAGATCGTGACCTGAGCTGAAGGCAGATGCTTAGTGGACTGAGCCACCCCGGTGATGCAACTTTCACAGTCTTAAGAACAAAACATCATCACTCCTGCAAATCATGCCTGTTAAATTCCTTTCATGTAAGCCAAAGAGTTGGTCTTCATGTATCTAAAGATGCCAGTTTTTCCCAATTAATTCAAGTTTTAAATGACCTGCTTGTGCTTTTCAAAGGAATATATATTCCTGGAAGGCAAAGGAGTAGTGAGATTCTGGTGCAGAAGTGAAAACTGCAGTTCTTTTTTTCTTTTTTAAGATTTTATTTATTTATTAGTTAGAGAGAGAGAGCGAGCACAGGCAGACAGAGAGGCAGGCAGAGGCAGAGGGAGGAGCAGGCTCCCCGCCGACCAAGGAGCCCGATGTGGGACTCGATCCCAGGACGCTGGGATCATGACCTGAGCCGAAGGCAGCCGCTTAACCAACTGAGCCACCCAGGCGTCCCGAAAGCTGCAGTTCTGAAATGTTACCTACGCAATTCTGCCATCAGATAGAGGGGCAGGACTAATTAACTCATGGTAAAAAATAATAATAATAATTTCCTTGCTAAATGTACTTGCTTCTTCTCGAAAGGATGGACAGCAATTCTGAACAGAAAACATGTCCTCGTTAGTCTATATTATGTGGAGAGGAAGGTGTCCTCACCTTTTTTCACCTTTTAACCCTTAATTCTTCCCATGTCTGAAGGTCCAAGTGGACTACTGAAGCCTAAGAGTTTCTGGATTTGCTGCTAGGTGAATTCATAAGAAAAGCCAACTGCATTTGAAAATTACGTTTTGATCAAAGAAATATATCTCATTCAGAAACATCCATCTCACAAAAAGAAACATCGTCTGAGTGGCAGTAAGTTTCACTCTGTTACTACGCCCACATTTGTGCTTTCGGACCAAAGAGACTTTGGAGAAAACAAACAAACAAAACCACACGGATGGCTTGGCATGACGGGACACTAATTGTACTAAATGTACTCTCAAAGTACATATTGTCTTTACACAAGGACAGCACGTTTTTATTTCTTGATTAATTTATTTCTTGAAAGAATGTCAGAATGTTAAAAAGACCAGTCAGTGTTCTTGTGCGTTTTCAGGGTGCATTCAATTGCTATTGATGATGGTGTTTTGCTTTTTCAAGTTTCCTGAGTTTGGGGAGGAAGAAAGCCGACAGTCCGCTTCAAAGGGGGACAGTCTTGGTGGAAACTGAATTTGAGAAGTTGACTCATTTAAAATTTTTAGGCTAGGGGCGCCTGGGTGGCTCAGTGGGTTAAAGCCTCTGCCTTCGGCTCGGGTCATGATCTCAGGGTCCTGGGATCGAGCCCCGCGTCGGGCCTCTCTGCTCAGCAGAGAGCCTGCTTCCCTTCCTCTCTCTGCCTGCCTCTTTGCCTGCTTGTGATCTCTCTCTGTCAAATAAATTTAAAAAAAAAAAAAATTTTTTTTTAGGCTAACAGCTTGTAATTATGTGAAAGATTGTTGCAATGTATTCTTTTAAAAAGGAGATACTTTTTGGAAATTGAAGGATCACCCCTTAAGTCTTCCAAAGGTACATTTCACATAATAGTTTAGGTAAAAAACAGAGGTTAATGATGTGTATAAAGTCATTTGCTCACACTCACCTCTCTTAGTTGGCAATATAGTTGTAATTGGTATTTTTTTCTCTCCTTGCCCATAACAACAGCTTTTTGCTAGTGCTGCTGTTTGGATTGATTCTTCTCTCATGACTCTCTTCTAGCTTCTTCATTTTTTTCTTTTCCTCTCTTTTCTTAGTTATCATCTTTATTTTTTCACTTGCTTCTTTTTCCTGGTGACATGGTTTTTATGGCCACCATTTCCAAAAATAAAATTGCTTTATTCTCATCGGTAAACCAGCCAATCATACTAAATTTCTATATTTATTTTTAGGCTCTAGTTCAAGACAAGCTGAATATTAGCATATGTGGTATTCACATAAGACTTATTATTTTTTTAATCTGAAGCCATATTCGTATTGATAGAGATGAAGTGTTCTTTCTTTCTTTACTTTTTTATTTCTCTTGGACTCCTAAAGTTAATCCTTAATGTTTGTCTAGTATGTTTTGGGAACAGAAGGACACCCTTCTTGTTTTCAATAATAGAATCAATATATGGAAATAAATTTAAGGCAAAATGAAAAATATTTAACAATGCTACGAAAAGGTCATCAACGGGTACTCAGAAGATAGTCAAAGGGTCAACAGGTACTCAGAAGTTGCCTTCTTATAAAACCAGCTCAAACCCACCTACTTCAGAAAACATTTTTTTGTGTATATCCCAAGTTCATGGTTCTCCCTCTCTCCTTTTTTGGGGGAAGGTAGGGGGGAAATTCATCACTATCTCTGCATTTTCCTTATGCTCCATTTTTCTAATTTGTTCTTAAAGTCTTTGACCGAAAATTGGAATGGGCCCTAGTGGTCTTGCTGTCCATTCTTCGAACACAGGAACTGAAGCTCTTGACTCTGTTTTCACAAAACAGTGACTGTGGGGTGAGATTCCAAGTGGAATACAGACTCTGCTTACAGAGAGACTGCTTCAAGGGACAGCTATGAAACACGTTTCATAGAGTAGATTTTTTCCATCTAGATTATAAATCCATTGACAGCAGGAATTTTTTCACATATATTTATCTTTTTAAAGGTATTTTTGTATAATATTTTGTATTAGTGGGCAAAAAAAAATCTTTTTTTTGGGGGGGGGCAATTTGAACCAACAATCTGGTTCAGCATCCTGTCTTTCATATTCTTTAGAAAGCAGAAAAAGTAGACTAAAGTACCAAAATAAACTCCTAATATAACTATAGTTTGGGTAAACTTTTTTTTTTTGATGATCCCATTAAATTCTATCCTTGAGTCCCTTACTCTCTTCTGATTTCTCTCCTCTGAGTTACAAAGGCTTCATATTTTCCTGATTTTGTCTTGTGAGTGATGCTAGCAGCTTATAAACATTATTAGTATGCTCCTGGTTATGGTTTCTTATTTTTTTTAATTTTTTTAAAATTTTATTTATTAGTTAGAGAGAGAGAGAGCGAACACAGGCAGACAGAGAGGCAGGCAGAGGCAGAGGGAGAAGCAGGCTCCCTGCCGAGCAAGGAGCCCGATGTGGGACTCGATCCCAGGACGCTGGGATCATGACCCGAGCCGAAGGCAGCTGCTTAACCAACTAAGCCACCCAGGCGTCCCTGGTTTCTTATTTTTATAAATTTTAAATATGAAACAGGAAAAGAGAGTAAGGATCCCAAAGGAAGCACAAATGGCAGGATATTAACGACATCCATTAGGATATTATCTATTCATGGCAGAGAGCTTTCTTCAGTTCTCTCATACTGTGCTTAAGATGGTCAACTCTTTCTACCCTTTATATATATATATATATTCTAATTTGTTATTAGGATAATATATTATCTAATATATTAGAAAATATATAAATATAAACATATATATGTGTGTGTGTGTATGTATGTGTATATATATTTATATATACATAAACATCTTTGCCAAGAAAAGCCGTGAATATACTCTGGGCAGGGTCCTACCTCGATCACAATGAATTCGGCTTCTGACACATTCAAGTCCTCGGTTGAATGCTTTGCCCTGATAAAGCAGCATCGGGAACATGGTAATTCAGTGGGAGGGTAGAGCTTTAATGGCAAATACAATCTTACCACCTGTCGTCAACATCGAGTGGTGACATGGAGCAGGAATGACTAATAATGAAAATTTACAGTAGCTTTATGGAATGATTCCAGAGAAATTTTTAGAAGTCCTTTGACCTCTAAGGCACTGTTGTCAGGAGTTCTAATCCAAAGGCACCTCTGCCCTATCAGTTCCCTTGCGTGGGAGTGTTTGTCCTGCCCCTGAGAAAACACTGACTACACATTTGTGACTTCTAGTGATTTAGGTTACATTTCCTCTGGTGTTTGCTAAGACCAAAGCCTGTTTGGTCAGATACGATACACTGTAACTTCATTCTCCTATTTTACCCTAGTGTTTGAAGTACCTTTCCAGGAAAGAACACTCCATCTAGGTGGAAACAATCAATATATATGTCCTTGAACTTTTCAAAAGGACAAGAGGCCACAGGGGAAAACACCAAATGAGTAAAATCAAAGATTTTTCTTCACAAGCCCTACAGATTTTTTTTTTTAAGATTCAACAATGACTTTAAAAAAAAGCAGTACTATTTATTTATTTTTGAATAAGGTACATGATTCAACAATTATAAAACGGAATGCAATTAAAGAATGGAATACATTCTATTCATCCCTGTCCTTAGCCTAATAGTCTTGTAATAAAATCAGTTTCTGAACATTATTCTAGAGCAGAGTTTCTCTTTTTTGACACTACCGACATTTTATATGGGATCGTTCTATGCTGGCGGAGGCTATCGTCTATACTGTAAGATATGTAGCAGCACCCCTGGCTTCTACCCATTGGATATCATCAGCAGCCCTTCTCTGCCTCTCAGACATGACGCCAAAAACGTTCCCCCAATAGTCCCAAATGTTCTTTGGGGAGACTTCTAACAATACATCTAGGGAAAAAAAATCTCCATAATAGTAACTCTCCATAAAGAGAGTCCTTACTATTTGGGGAAGCCACACCAAAATTCATTAAATACATTACAAGAACTTACTTAACTAGTAAGTTATTTATTGATAATCCTTTAGATTTTTTTTTTTTCTGTGTTATTTGCAGTTCAGTGCCGGGTCACTATGGAAAAAAATCTCACACGTTTTTTTTTTTTTTTTCAATATATGTACTTTCACCTTTAATATATTCCTAGAAGTAAATTGCCGGGTCAAAGATTATGTGCATTTGTAATTTTGATTGGTATTTTTAAACAGCCCCTTTTAGAGGCCATATTGATTTCTATTCTTGGTAACACGATATTTTTGCCAACATAGTGTGTTATTAATATTTAGATTGTTGCTAGTTAAAAATGGTGTTTTGCTGTTCTTTTAGTTGTCATTCCCACATTGAGAGAGGTGAAGTAGCTTTTCATTTATTTAAGATCTATTTATATATCCCTTTTCTGAAGTATCTGTTCACATCCTTTCCTCATTTTCACTGATTTTTCGAAGTTCTTTATATCACATGGATATTTAGAAAGTGACTATGCTGGTATTTTGAATAAGCAAGGAATTATAGGTCACACAATAAGTAGTGTTGGGACACCTGAAAAGTCCTCTGTGAAATACAAAGTTGAGCCAATGGCTCACATTACACCAGTACAAATTCCCATGGAGCAGAGATTTGACTAAAAGGTTACAGTCTCAGAAGAAGCCACAGAAGTATGTTTTCATAATCTAGGTATAGAGAAGGTGTTCCCAAATATCACAAAACAAAAAGCAAAAAAAACCCATGCTAGGTGAACTATGTTTCCTTTTTGATGACCTTTCTTCCGTACCCTTTTTTCCTACCGTAGTTTTCTGAACTCGGTCATATCAGCCTATCAGCGGGGCCTCGGCCCTTTGGCTCCAGCCGCAAGTGACCCGATAACTGTGGAA
>RCUC01127537.1:0-29740 GCA_003697995.1 Taxidea taxus jeffersonii
GAGGAAATGATGAGGCTTAACAGGAGCTGATCCCCATTAATCCAAGCAGTATCCTTTAGTCTTGGTTTTCTCATCTACCAAATAGGTATCATGTACTTCAATCCCAGGATCACAAAGGTCTGGGTACACTCTGTCCACTGAGAAAGGGTTCGTTACAGATGTGACACAGTGGAGGCAGTAGGGAATAAAGGGAAACAACCTTGGCTTTGACTTTTGCCCCACCTTTGTGTTACACTCCCACCTAGTAGCTTAACTTCTCTGAAACCTTAGTTTCTTCAACTGTAAGTGGGTCCTTCTACCTTACCAGGTTCTGTCAGGATTAAATATCATATCATATGTAGAGAGGCTAGTAGAGTATACAGCACACAGTAGGTGTTCATTCGTCTTAGTCCCCTTCCTTTCTGCCTCCTCAAACCTCCACCTCTTTCATTCTCTTCCAATAAATGCACAATAATGGAAACTGAAACCAGAAATAAGCAAGTGAAGGCCAGATTTCAAAGAAGATGATACTTCACTAACTCATTGCCAAATCACACAATAAAAATAGCTTGTGAGAGGTCAAGCGGATGGGTTCTCATGTGCTGCTCAAGTTAACCAAAGGGCCATCCAATGGGCTTAGTGTAGAGGCTGATCTAAGAGCCCTTCCCTAGTCTCTTTGGAAAAGATCCATATTACAGAAGAATTTGCCTGTAGATTGAAAAAAGGAAGGAGGTCAAAATGTGAAAGCACCCCTCAGAAATGAGCCTATGACATGACTTATAAATCAGGGAACCCTGGGTAAACAGCCGGGAGACTTTCCAAACTCTTCCCCAGAGTGGTTTCAAACAGGTACGAAGAGTGGTAATTGAAAAACAGAGACCATCCCTAAAGGAACACTCCCTTTGGTTCTAGGTACGCCCTGGGGAATATATGAGCTGAAGCCAAGGAAAGGAAAAGAACTGGTTGTGAACATTCCCTCATGCCTCTTAAGGCTAAAGTCTGTGTCCAAAAACACCAGCAGAGCGGAAGCAGAACACATGCTCCTTTAAAGTTAAAGTCAGCCCCAAATAGCAAGGAAAGAGCAGGATGCATGGCTCCTGTTTGTAAACAAAGACCAAGATAAATGCTGGTTGCCAGACCTCAAAGGGAGGTATGACAAGCCACTTGTGAGAGAGAAGCCACAGGCCGCAGAGCAAACCCTTTGGTCTCCCTGGTGGTCTCCAATAGACCTTTTCAGAGGCATCACAGAAGAGCAAGAGAGCAAAGAAGGCCAGAAAAGGGCATCTGCCTAAGCACCCTGCTCACCAGTCTGCACTGTCTTCTATTGGCCAGCATTCAAGCTAAATTCCATCATCACGCTGATCACAGGCTGTGGTTAAATGCTTTGGAGTCAGACACATAGGTCTGAACTGCCAGCAGCAAGTAAATGGTTAAGCCTCAGTGTCTTGGTCTGTATGATGGGGATACCAAGAGTCCCCACCTTGTAGGTGGTTGTAAAGAATAAATGAGTTCCTGTATATAAAGCCTTTAGCACACATCCAGTTCTCACAGATGTTAGGTGCTATTATTACTATTTTCATGTTGTTGTAGATTTCATCCTCTACTTTGTTATTTCATGCATGGCAACATTTTTCACCAGAACTGGGAGCCTTGCAGAGTTAAGGGACCACCAGTGACAGACCTGGACATTTTCCAGAGGTGGGGAATGGCACTATTTATAGCAACTAAGAGAAGATGCAGTCATAGGGAAGAAGGGAAAAGGAAGAGCACGTGCTGATAATGAGGCAACGTTTACACCTTTCTACCTTGCCTCTGGGTCTGCCTCAAATCAACTGAGGAGCCAGCCTCCACCAGCAGGACAGGGCCCAGGGCTAGCAGGCAAGGAGGTTCAATCACATTTGCTGAGGGCGCAGGCACTGTTTGCAGCTGATACATCGAGAAGAAGGTCTCCTGAGAGACACCCAAGTGGGGTAAGGGTCCCCACCTCTACCCCACTCCTCAAGCCCACAGGGTTTTGGGGAGAAAGGCTGGCAGACGAGGCACTGTACCTGTCTTAGAGCCTGCATGGCTCTAGGTCAAACTTCTAGCCAAGGATCAGCACCTCTTTTATCCAGAAAACTCAGGATTCACAAACAGGACACAAATCTAATAGTAGTTCGCTACTATTCCTTGGCCTCAGAGATGGATTTTAAGAAAGCTTGGGAATTCCCATTTATTTTCAACAGGGTATGATTTCCAACTGGAAGACAATATGGATTTTTTTTTTTTAGCACATCAATACACAAGCAGCTCAGGTAACCAGGTTGCCCGAGGAGTCCAGTTAAAGTCATTGCACTAAAAGTCTGTGGCTATCTATTTGTTGGTGACACTGATAAGGGGTAGGCAAAAGTTACTAAAGAAGAAACTGAGCATGACACATATAGGCCAGAGCCTAGCACAGTGCCCAGAACACAGAAAGTCCCAGTTGCAGAATAAGTGATTGCTGAGGTGCGTTTTATTTTTTTTTTAAGATTTTATTTATTTATTTGACAGAGAGAGATCACAAGTAGGCAGAGAGGCAGGCAGAGAGAGAGAGGAGGAAGCAGGCTCCCCCCTAAGCAGAGAGCTCGATGCGGGTCTCGATCTGGAGCCAAAGGCAGAGGCTTTAACCTACTGAACCACCCAGGTGCCCCTGAGGTACATTTTAAAACAAACCAGTCCATAACCCAATACAGAAGGACAGTGTCTCCTTCCTCCCCTCCTCCTTCCCTCCATCTTCCTCCTTCTCCCCGCCCTCCCCCCAAAAGCAAGCAAGAAACAACCTAAATATTTGGTCATGTTTTAAAGAGAGGTAATCACACAATTCACAAATATTTTCTCTGAGAATTGATTCTCCGGTTGCTGACACACAAGTTCAGTTTGCTTTTAAAAAGTAGACCTAAAAATTCTCATAAAACTCCATCTTGTTGTTTTCCATATTCCCTTTATTACTGCGTTCTATCACACATGCATCATATTTGACTTTTTACCACACTTGGGAACTGGTTATGACAAACTCTGTAACAGCTCATCATCTTCACTTTATGGGTTTTTTTGTCTAGTTTTACTAAGTTATATTCCTTATAAAGAAGTCAGTGGCCCCAAAATACATAAAAAGACTTCTGTGATCCAGAGTGTGGATAAGGAACCATACTAATGTAACTGACACCTATTCAATATTTCTCAGACTCCTAAAAACTTGCTTCTAAACAGCTCACGGTACTGTCTTTCAAGAAGTCAATTGATGAGTTCTTGGAAAACTTAGAATAAAACAATGCATTAGAGATCATCATCTGTGTTTTGGGGAATATTCTTAACAGAGGTGATTGTGTGTCTGAAGCACAGACCTTTATAAACATGCATATTACAAGTGAAAATCCAGAGAACACAGATGATATCAAACTCATCAAGACATGAGTTTCTTTCTGGCACTGACCACAATGGCTATCATATGGAACAGCCCAAGGCTCCCCGGTCCCCAAAAGAAATCCTGAAACAAGTTCACCACCAGCAGGACCAATCCTCTCATTAGTTGAGGGTGGTTTACAGATGGAAATCACATTATTTAAATCCTTTGGTGATTCTGCTATATCTAATATACTGACAGTTAACATTGAACATTGCCTTAAAATTCCATTTTATGAAAAACAAAAGGTAAGAACAACCATTCTTTTCCTACCTGCTGCTGTAGCCACCAGAAGCCAGGCTGCTGTTCTTCGAGGGGGGCAGACTCCAGAATCGAATGTTCGGCTCGCTCTCCTGGAACCAGAACCATCAAAGGAAAACTTTCAATTGCTAAGAGCAAGCAGATGGTTTGCTTCTAGCCAGTTCTTTCTTATTCCCATGGTTTGTGGAGTGCCAAAGTGGCGTGCCTAAGAAAGGATGGATGTTTGGGGGAAAAGGGATTGAATCTGGGGAAAGGAGAAGAAAGAGTTCCCAAGGCAAGAGTTAGTTCACCCAATACCCTTCCTTCAAGGAGAGGAAAGCCCTCTTTTTCAGCTTTAATTTCTCATAGAAGATCTGCCACTGCATTACTCACAGGTAATTGCTACATTGCCCCTTCACAAACAGCAGACATACTTTTTGGGCCAGCCTCCGGATTCATGATGCATGCCCGTACCTGTCCACAGGGATATCGCTGTGCCTGGGAAAATTGGGAGGGCAACAAGCCCGCCCAAAGGGAGGACCTTGCCTAGACTATTAATCAAGTTCTTGGGATAATATATGCTGCAAATGAAGATCAGAGGCTGGTGTGAGCCCCTCTGTCCATAGGGCATCCACCTCACTCATGGAATCACCTGGTTAGGGCTCGAACTTCTTCCAAGGAGATCAGCAGCTAGAGTTTGTCAAGCTTTGACTTGTTTCCCCAAAGAGGAAAGGAATAGCAAGGATTACTATCACAGGAGGAATGTGGTTTTCTTACCCTGGGCAGTTAATGTAAGAGCGTCAAAGATGATAGATGTGCAATTACAGTTCCTTTAAGTTTAATATCATGAAATGCAGTGTTTAAGAAGGCATTTCAATGATAATCAAGTGTTATAGAAGCTTCACATTTGATTCATTCCTGGTTTTCAAGAAGGTAGAGGTAACACAGTAGAGAGGACAGAGCAGAAAGGCAGAAACTGGAAAATCTTGGCTCTGCTGTTTATTATTGTGCCCTTGGCAGATCATTCAATCTGGTTTCCAAATAAATCAAATGAGAAGACTGGGCTGGAAGATCATCACAATAATAGAATACCACCTCTCACTTTCACATCTATTTCACCTTGTTCTTGTATCAACTCTTCTGTTCTTCTTTGGGGAGTCACCCCTTCCTCTCAGCTGGTTTGGTTGAAGTTACATCACCCCCAGGCTTCTTTAGAAGTGGGCACATACTCATGGATTAGAAGAACAAATATCGTGAAAATGTCCATACTACACAAAGCAATCTACACATTTGGTGCAATTCCTATCAAAATAACACCAGCATTTTTCACAGAGCTGAAACGAACAATTCTAAAATTTGTATGTAACCAGAAAAGACCCTGAATAGCCCAAGTAATGTTGAAAAAGACCAAAACTGGAGGCATCACAATTCCAGACTTCAAAGTGTATTACAAAGCTGTTCTCATCAGGACAGAATGGTACTGGCATGAAAACAGACACATAAATCAGTGGAACAGAATAGATAACCCAGAAATAGACCCTCAACTCTATGATCAACTCATCTTCGACAAAGCAGGAAAGAATATCCAGTGGAAAAAAGACGGTCTCTTCCACAAATGGTTTTTGGAAAAATGGACAGCCACATGCAGAAGAATGAAACTGGACCACTTTCCTACACCATACACAAAAATAAGTTCAAAATGGATGAAAGACCTACATGGGAGACAGGAATCCATCAAAATCCTAGAGGAGAACATAAGCATAACATCTTTGACTTCAGCCACAGGAACTTCTTACTAGACACATCTCCAGAGGCAAGGGAAACAAAAGCAAACACAAATTATTGGGGCTTCATCAAGATAAAAATCTTCTGCATAGCAAAGGAAATAACTGACAAAACTATAAGGCAACCTATGGAATGGGAGGAGATATTTGCAAATGATGTATCAGATAAAGGGCTAGTATCTAAAACCTATAAAAGAACGTCTCAGACTCAACACTCAAAGAACAAACAATCCAATCAAGAAATGGGCAGAAGACATGAACAGACATTTCTGCAAAGAACACATCCAAATGGCCAACAGACACATGACAAAGTGCTCAACATCACTCGGCATCAGGGAAATACAATTCAAAACCACAGGGCGATACCACCTCACACCAGTCAGAATGGCTAAAATTAACAAGCCAGGAAACAACAGATGTTGGCAAAGATGCAGATGTGTTATATTGGAATATTACTCAGCCATCAATGAAATCTTACCATTTGCAATGACATGGATGGAATAGAGTGTATTATGCTAAGTGAAATAAGCCAGAGAAAGACAGATACCACAGGACTTCATTTATATGTGGAATTTAAGGAACAAAACATTGTTGGTATAAACAATGGGAACTGGTGCTGGCTATGGAAGACCAAGGTATGGGGAGAGATTCAATGGGGACTTCTGAGAAAGAATGCCATGGCCTTGATGATTGGTTGGAATGGATTTGGGGGCAGGTAACAATGAGGGCAAGGAATAAGTCCAAGGGGATACCCAGGTTTATGGTTAGGGTAGAGAGCCAACAGGGACTAAGAATTTTGAACAGGATTGAACTGGAGGTGAGAATGGGATGCAGGATGATAAGGCAGCATTGCTTCTCAAACAAGCATGTACTGGATCTAGGGTTTATCTTGCCAAGAAAGTGTCCCATCTCCTCATTAGTGTGCAATGTGAAGCTTCCTTATAGTGGGGTCAATAATGTCTCCCCAAAATTCATGTCTACTCAGAACCTCAGCAATAACCTTATTTGGAAATAAGGTCTTGCAGATACAGTTAAGATGAGGTTATACTGGAAGAGAGTTAACTCTAAATCCAATGAGTGCTGTCCTTATAAGAAAGAAGAGAGAACACAAAGAGACACAAAGAAGAAACCCATATGAAGACACCTACATAGATTGGAGTGCTATGGCTACTAGCAAAGGAATGCAAAACTTCTAGGAGCTGCCAGAAGTTAGGAAGGGGCAAGGAAGGATTCTTCCCTAGAGCCTTCAGAAAGATCATGGCTGGGGCACCTAGGTGGCTCAGTAGGTTGAACCTCTGCCTTCAGCTCAGGTCATGATCTCAGGGTCCTGGGATTGAGCCCCGCATTGGACTCTCTGCTCTCTCTCTATGCCTGCCTCTCTGCCTACTTGTGATCTCTGTCTGTCAAATAAATAAGTAAAATATTTAAAAAATTTAAAAAAAAGAAAGAAAGAGCATGGCCCTGCCAACACCCTGACTAGAGGCTTCTAAGCCTCCAGATCTATCAGAGACTAAATTTCTGTTGTTTTGAGCCACAGTTTGTGGCAGCCCTAGAAAATTAATAAAGCCCCCCAGATCCCTTTGGCTCAAATTTTCCTGAAAGTGCACTATTAGTTTAGTTTTCTTGGATGGGTTTTGATCTGTGTGATTGGAAACAATGCTATATCAAGTCAGGTTCACACACATTTTAGGATTCACTCTACCTCATAGCAAGGCCCTGTGGAATTGGAACATGGGTTCAGTTAGGTCTGAAGAAGGGAGGGATGTTCTTGGGATAATAAGCCAAGATAGGGTCTCACAGCAAGGTAAATCTAGAAAGTAGAGACATTAGGTGCCACTGACATTCAATAGAATTCTGGGAAATAGACAAATGGTTATTATTATCTCCATCTTACAGGTGAAAAAACTTAAGTTTATAGACATTAGGTAATTGTGTGAAGGTTACACAGCTAATAAATGTTGGAGGCAGATATAGAAACCAGATTTTCTTAGTCCTACTCTCAGGATTTTCCATGGGACCATGAAGCCACTACCATGCTGTCTCTAGGGAATCATCTTGGACTAAAACAAGAAAGAAAGAAAAGTAAGACAGAAAGAAAGAAAGAAAGAAAGGAGGGAGCGAGAGAGGGAGGAAGGAAAGGAGAGAGAGGAAGAAAGAAACAAAGATTATCAGCTATTTTCACAAAGGTGTTCTTCTACATAAGTAAATTTCCTATATAATTAAAAATATTCCTGTAAATATGTTTCATCTTAATCATTTCACATGGAAGTCTGTCTTCAAAAACAAATTATAGTAAAATGATTTAATCTCTTCCCATGGTATGGCCATTAATCATTGCTAATACCTTTGTTACAGTGTCTTGACTTTTCAAAAGAAATGGGCAGAAAAGTGCAGACACAGATGGAGGCAGAGTATTTGGTGGCCCACCCAAATCTGGTCACCACCCTATCCACCAAGAGAAGAATCATGCAGATAAGGGATCAAATCTTTCATTTACTGAGTGGTAAATACACACTAAGAAATATACTAAGTGCTTTCATACATGTTCTCATGCAATCTTCCAACCTCCCTGTGATATGACTTTTTTTTTTCTGAGAGAGATAAAACAAAAGGGGTGAAGGGGCAGAGGGAGAGAGAGAAACTTAAGCAAGTTCCATGAGCAGCCCACAGCCTCACAACCCTGACATCATGACCTGAGCTGAAATCAAGAGTCAGATGTCCAACTGACTGAGCCACCCAGGCGCCCCGTGATATGACCATTTTTAATGCCCATATTACAGATGAGGAATCTACGGTTTTGAGACCTTTTGAGATCTTCTAGCATGCATCCTTACTCTAGAAACCTGACTGGTGATGAGCAACTACATGAAATACATACCTGTTGACTGAGAATTGTGTCAATAAAGATCCATATTTAAATCCAAGAGTCAAGCCAGAGTCTTTCTGTGAGAACTCAAGGAAAATGTTGTTTTCAACTGGCATGGAATGCTTTCAAGTTTCTCAGCTCAAATTTCTGAAAAATAAGGTACAACCTTCAAACCTGCCTTAGCTAATCTAAATCTCATGTCAACTCTGCAAATAAACTTTTCATGTGAGTGAGATGTGATGCAGAGGAAAGGCCCTGGGGGCATCCTTCATCTTCTGGAAGCTGCTGGCTGGTAAGAGGCCCCCTAAGACCCACAGTCTCAGGCATCATAAAAGCCTACCATTCACTGATGTTCAAAAGCTTGGTTCCACCGGGTTCTTCCAAGGACCACCCAGGGCATTATCTAATCATCAGTTCTTTCTCTTTGAGGACAGAAGCATCATGAGACAAACACAGGCCCAGGAAGCCTCTCACACAGGAAGCCTCTAACACAGCCTATCATTGCTCAGAGGATCACTATATTTGACTAATGTCAACCAAAAACTCTCCCTCATTAGCTGCATTTCTGTTTCCAAATTGCTTTGCCAAGTGGTGAACACTGTACTTGGGTAAAAAGGGGGAGGACTGTGGCTATGAGAAACTGGTACCCATCATCCATTCTGCTTTCTTTCTAGAAAGACTTTCTTAGAAATCTAAGAACTATTTCCCCAGGATCCTTGCAGCCAGAATTTGGTTTGCAAATCAAGCCTCCCAATTAGATGCACATGTAGCAGATGTGAGGGAGGGACCCTTTTCCCTGCTGCCTCTACGGTTGCTTTTGGAAACAGGTGTGTGGAGGCAGGAGCTTTTCTGCAGCAGTGTTCCAGCTTCCAGTCTCCAGATGTGTAACTGCTGAGTGGAATCTTCCTGATTGTTTCCCCACAGCTCAGGGGATGTGTTCTTGAAGTCAACAGTTTGATCAGTGAATTCCTAATTGACACCCTGTTCCTGAATGCAGCAGAGGGTGGCAGAGGGGCTCTTCCCAGCAGGTGGGATTAGGAATTTATTCTGGGAGTCATCCAGGAGTCCCAACCTAGCAACCCCCCTTCCAGTCCCTCCAGCAATGTTGAGATCTTCACAATGGGGTTTTGTCTATGGATAGTTGTGAGCTGTTCTTCCCATGAGGGGGACTGAAGTCAGGAACCACATAGTTCGCGGTCTTGCTGATATCATACTCTACACATTTATCAGATAATTCAGGCACCATGACTCCTCATGCTTTGCTCACAATCTGTAGGAGGTCAGGTTTGACTCTCTGAGAATTTAGAATATTTTTGATTCCCTGTATCACATTTCTTTCTGCTTAAGAAAGCTAAGTGGATGGTTTCCTATGACTGACACCTGACAGAGGCTCTAACTCAAACACAAGTCCTGAGTTTTCCTGGATTGTTCCTAAAATTGTTCAGACCCTCATTAAAGCAGGGCTAATGCTGTTGTTTTCATTTACTTCTTACCTTAGGCCATTATTTTGGGATTTGGTGTTAAAAATAAAGGTAGACTTTTAAAATAGACATGTTTACTCTTTCCATATATTTAACAAAGATTCATTGACTGTCTTCTACATTTGAGGCACGGTGCTAGATACCCAAAGATCAAGACAACATGGCATAACGGAAACAGCGCACCCTCCCTACAAGTAGTTGATTTCTGGTTTTGTCCTTTGTTTGTGTATTATTTGTCTCCCTCAGTTAGAATGTTAAATATCACATGAGCAGGGAGTCCCACTATCTTATTCACAACTACCTCCCCTGTCCTTCAGAACAGTGTCTAATGAATTAAAACATGCAATAAGTATTTATTGAAAGAATGAATGAAGCTTGCAATAAAAAATCCCTGAAGATAATGATTTAAAGAAAAATACTTATAAAGCCAAATATTGGTAATAATAGTAGTATTCCAGTGTGTAACTAACCTAAATATATTTAGCTTTCAAAAAAAAATTTTTAACCAGAACAGGAGGCAACATCACTAGAGTCATTAAAAATCAACCAGACACCGTATGTCTCTTCAAAGTTCCTCCCTCAACTGTATCTCCCTGGTCACCAGATATAGCAGCACTGTGCTTATTTCTGTTCTTCAGACAGATTCTCCCACTTTGTAAGAATTCTTGTGGCATTCCTGAAGTTTACTAGTCCCAGTGATTCTCAATGAGACAGAGGGAGTAAAAGACATAATTCCAACTCCCTGGTAAAGATAGGGCCTGGGAACACCTACAGAGACCTTCCAGGCTGCTCTGAGGCACTTCAAGCTTTATTCTAGAAACATGAAATGAGAAACCTCTTCACTGGCCCAGGAAGGAGTACATGGCCCACAGCCAAATGAGGGTGTCAGCTTCTGCAGTCTCCAGGACTCCATGTGCCCGGGCTGTTCCAGAAAAAAGGGGCTGCATCCGACCCATGTGCCATGACATAGCCCCAGTCAACATTTTAGGCGGTCAGCAAATAGCTCTAGGGAAAATCTGGATTTGAGCCCAAAGTAGGTAAAACCAGATAATTCTACTGGAGTCAGCCTCTTTTTTGTGTCATGAAAAAGTACTAACCAAGTTCAGACTGTCATCTTTGGCTAGACCTGTTTTTCTTTTCTATACTGAAACAATCCCCGTTCTCCAATCCCTGAAACTTCCAATTCCTTTTAAAAAAATGGCATGAGGGGCACCTGGGTGACTCAGTGGGTTAAAGCCTCTGTCTTTGGCTCAGGTCACAATCCCAGGGTCTTGGGATAGTGCCCCGCTTCGGGCTCTCTGCTCAGCAGGGAGCCTGCTTCCTCCTCTCTCTCTGCCTGCCTCTCTGCCTACTTGTGATCTCTGTCTGTCAGATAAATAAATAAAAAACCTTTTAAAAAATAAATAAATAAATAAATAAAAATAAAAAATGGCATGAGCTGAGGTTCCCATCACCATACTGCCCACCTTCAGGTACACCCAAGGGAAAATGCAATTATAAAGCATGACCTGAAACAAACAAAATAAAACATAATACCAATTAGGACCAATTCGTGGGGAAAAAAAAAAAAAAGGTCAGTTCTACATATGCCCTAATCTCTGTTACTGATTTATTGGCTGAATGGTCCACTCCAGAAAGCATTTGGAGGAGCCCCCATGCCAGAAAACACTCTAATGCTTTCCAGTTTTCAGTCAAGTGACTGGGAGTTCTCCTCTGACTATACATGTTTATTGTAATCTGGCCACTTTTCAGGACCCAGGATATAGCTTGTCTGCAGTGTAAAAGCTACGATAAAAGCCAACTGGTATGATCAGGGAAAACATGATCTAAGGGAGCTCAAACTGGAGTTCAAGTGATATTAACTTGTGAAATGTCTGTATCCTTACACCTCATACTCTTGCAAATAGTGGGTATCTAGTACTTTCATTCTTACCTGTCAAGTGCTGTATGTCTAAGAATGTAGTCTGCATAGCATTGTTTTATTTAAATGCTCATTGCATAATGACGAATCAAGGAAACACTCTCTGAAACTTAATATATTAGCTTTAGTAGGTGCTCCCTGATACCTACCCTCCCCCCAACACTTGATCTTTACTTTTAGTATTGGATGTGATTTCACAGGAATTGTCTTTGACAAACACACTTTCAACATACTGGTTGGAGAAACAATGCCTGACAATGGGCTATAATGTTTGCATTCACTGGGGTGAAGTGAAGTACTATCTTCGCCAATAGCCCACAACCCACCACCACCACCACAACTCCTTCCAGATAACATCTCATACTCACCATGCACTGTCCTAAGCACTTAGCATGTATTATCTCTCATAAGCCTCACAATGTCACTGTGAGTTAGATATTATTATTATTCCATTTTACTCCTGGGGAAGTTATAGCATAGAGAGGTTCATTCAGGGGCATGCAGCTAGACGTGCTGGTGCCAGAATTTGCACCTAGGTCCTGGGTAGGACAACAGACATCCCAATTTATATATGTAAACACAACGCAAGCTCACTCTCAAGCACCATGTACACTAATGGAGGATATACGTATGCAAAATGGATCATTACAGTCCTGGGTTTTTTTAAACCAAAGGTTACTTCCTAAGTCTTAATTTTCTACACAGTAGGAATACAGATACATAATAAAGCTAAAAGAACATCAAAAAGGACAGACACCCTCCTCTTCGTATTCTTTTCCACTTTATTTTAAGTCTTTGTTCTCCACCTGGCCATGTACTTATGGTCCTATAAGTTTCATTTTCAGTGACCTTTTCAGTTATTCAGCCTCAATTGTTCTGTAAACACACATGTAGATGTCAACCCTGCATCCAAGTGTTGGGCTCAGAAAATGTGGTGCCAAATCTCAAAACAGTCTTCTCTTTCATTGCTCTGCTGTTTTCCCCCAGCTTGTCTCTTCTTCCATAGTTTTCTGGCTATACCCACCTCCTCATTGTGCCAGGCCCACCCTGAGTATGGCTCAACTGAGCTGTTCCAGCAGCCTTCTCTCTGGCCTCCCTGCCTTCAGCAATCCATGCCTTCCAGTGGTCCTGCCCCCGCTACACACATCTTCATCACGTTACTCTTTCACTCAAGTTTAGACAATTCATTGCTGAGCATATCACAACCCAAACTCCTCTGTCTGACTTGTAAAGCCTGCATAATCTTACTCCACCCTATCTAGTCAATTTCCTTTCCCACAAAGACCAATACATAGCCATTCAACCCATCAGGCTGTCATCTGAACCCACATGTCTCCACAACTACCTGCCTACCTCAGATGACCTTTGCATTGCTCAGGTTGCTGACCTGCTGTTTTACCCATCATTCAAAGGCCCAGCTCAAATCTCAATTACTTAAGTAAATTTCCTTCCCTGCTGCAGCACATACAGATCACTCCTTTCTCTTGCCTCCTATTACACTTACAGATTAATAATAATATAAATAATAGTAATGATGGGCTAACTTCTATGAGCACTTTGTATGTACCAGGCCCTACTGGGATAAGTAGTTTTATCATTCCTTTTTTGCAGGGGAATAAGCACAGGCACAGGGAAGGCAATACAACTCAGCTTTACACTTGACATTTGTCATTCAGCTCTTTTGTGTTATGATGGTCTCCCTAACACATTTCCCACTTCACTGAGTCCAGAGGCTGAGATTCATAATTATTCTGTGTCTTCTACACAACTAGTGGAGTCTGTGTGCACTGTACATTACCATAACTGTTAGTTGGCCCTTGGTACACGTTGATGTTACACATCTTTTAAATTCCTACCCTGCAAGACTTGCACCATGTTTGTACAATGCACAAATACATGCTAAAAAACCCTTTCAAGTACAATGATGACTTGTTTGGGACAACTCATAGTCTACAAATGGCCCTATGTGACTCTCTGCTACCCTTACTATATCCATCCTCTACATGCCTGAAACATCTTAAAGATGGGAAGCCACAGGGGAGCTGTCAGCAATCAATGACAAAATTAATTAGAAGTTTTGGATGATTAGGGGGCAGGGGAGGTTGTTAATTCCATCCTGGCCAAGAACTAGGTCTTCCGGTTTTTATTAAAAATTAGGTAGCAGGGAGATTTTCCCAAATAACCAAGTATTTGCACCACAATATTATGAATTTTCTCCAGATCTCTTGAAGCACTTTGTTTTTTTCTTTTAACAACCATGGTTAGTTAGATATATTCAGTAAAGATAAGTATCACTAAAGATGGGGAAAGATAATGATTTAGACTAAGCTTAGTATTTTTTTTCTAATTTTATTTTATTCTTTTCAGTGTTCCAGAATTCATTGTTTCTGCACCACACCCAGTGCTCCATGCAATATGTGCCCTCCTTAATACCCACCACCAGGCTCACCCAACCCCCCTCCCAAGCCCTCAGTTTGTTTCTCAGAGTCCACATCTCTCATGGTTTGTCTCCCCAACTCACTTCTTCTGAAGTCACAATTATTTCTTACATTCATCATAGGCATAAATTACCAGTTTCTCATTCCCATACCCATTCTATAAAGAATGTGACATGTAAAAATTCACAAGATTCCTCTTTTCCTCTCATTTCAAATCAAAGCTTCAACAAAAGCCAAAACCGTAAAGAAAAAAAAATTACTTAAAATTTTTTTACATTTGTTCAACTGTAGAAAAGGTATAACTGTATCTCATGAATTTCTAAGGAAATTCTATTAAGCAATAAAGAACTTTTTTTTTGCCAACATATCAAGTGAGAAAACTTACCTCACCAAATTCAACCTAGTTTTAGCTTATATTGACTACTGCTCACTTTCACTGATGCCAGCATTTTTCTTCAATTGAAAAAAAAATTAGATGAGAAGAAAGAAAACCATTTATATATCTTGTCTCTTTATGTAGTTTTTTAAAGCTTCAGCTTATCAGGATTTCCTTCATTGCCAACTGAAGCCAGATATATGGCCCATCTGATCCTATAATAATTTCAGTTTTAGAGATAAGCTGGCTTGAATAGCATTCTCCTGGAGAAGCTGGTTTTCAGGCTAAAGCCACTTGGTCAGAGAAAGCATCATCTCACATTAAATAATAACATTTTATATTTTCTCCCTAATTATAGAAAAAACATCAACTCACCGTGGAAAACCAGGAATATATTCCTCTTTCCTCTTTTATCAGTCTTTGCTCATCTAATTTAAGGTTTTTAGGCCTAAGTAAATCTTTTTTCAACAATGGGTATTAGATTTTGTATGCAGTTTTGTAATCATATTCAAAACTTAAAAAAAATTTTTTTAAATAATTTCCAGTTGCTCACTGCAAGTCATTTGTACTTTTGTTTGTGGGTCCTCGTACCAATTTACCTCTTGATCAACTGGACTGCAACTTAAAGTACTTTTTTTTTTAAGAAGGGGCCATGTAGGCTATATTTTCCACCTCCTGGTAAATCTAGAAATGAGTTCCTACAGTGTTTGCACATAAACATCACATTAGGTGAACATGACATTCTTGAGACACATTCTTGTCTTCTAGAACAGTCTTTTAGCCATCAGGGTTGAGAAGTCTGACCCCAGAAGGATGTTTGTTTCATTAATAACCTGTTCATTTCTGTCTAAATGCCTGAAAGATTCCTTAATGTGGAAACACAAACCTTTTCAAAGATACATCTCTATTTGGGTCTCTCTATACATCTCTATTTTCCTTGGCCATTCAGTGTGATAGACACAAAACAACCCCTCTTCTCCCACAGCTTAGTACGAATCTCATTTCTACACTTGATCTTAGCCAAAAGGCCGAGAAGCGATGAATCTCATTTCTTATTCTCTTGATTTGTCATCTTTGTTGGTTTTCTTTGGAGGCTGGCTGAGCCAGAGGGTCAGAAAATCTGCCTTTTGTCCCCACTACTTGACATTCTGGTTACAGTTATGTGATTTTGGGTTTTTCTATGCTGTTGTATTTATATTAAACCCCCGGTTGGTGTAAAAAAAATTAATTTTATCTCAGATCTTTTTCCGCTCAGAAAAGATTTCTTCTGACAGATGTTTGTCCTTTGTTTCCAGTATTTTGTTCCAGTTTTCATTGGAAATAAATTAAATTCTTAGATAAGATCTATGTTTCTTTCTCTCTTCTCTCTCAACATTTTCATCTTGGTCCTTCTGTTCCTTATTTTGCCTTCTACTCTACTGGTTTGATTTCTGTAGAGTCTTCTCTGTATTAACAGCCTTAAATTCCTCTTACACTACTATTTCAGCCTGTGAAAATCATCTTTCATCCCAATCTTTCTTCTGATGGCCCCTTATTCCTATCTTATGGTGGTTCTACCTTCTCGCATCTTTTTGAGAATATCAAAAATATTTCAGTTAAAATGTTTTTCTCTTTCCTGGAGAATTTATTTCCAAATATATAATCTTGCTTCAAATTTTAATGGAAAAGCTTCCTGTCTCTTATCCTGCAGTAT
Source organism: Taxidea taxus jeffersonii (assembly GCA_003697995.1). Classification (NCBI taxonomy): domain Eukaryota; kingdom Metazoa; phylum Chordata; class Mammalia; order Carnivora; family Mustelidae; genus Taxidea; species Taxidea taxus. The sequence continues at coordinate 16,203 of RCUC01127537.1, forward strand.
TCTTTTCTTAAGTCCCCTTTGGGCATCTTTCTGTCTATTCATAGACAGAAAAGAGAACAGTATGTTCAAGTCTAGCACTTGCCAACATATAGTACTGGTGAAGAGTCTTAATATGCCCTCCTTTTCCTCTTGGGCACAAGCAAAACAGATCTCAAGGGCAAACTCACTCACACAGTACTTACCTCAGTTTTCAGGGTCTACCAGATATTTAGCGATTGCAGCTCTGTGAATGGGGTTTCTCCTGCTCTGTTATAATTTCTGACTAGGAAGAAAGAGACTAAGAGGGAATCTACTGGTTTGGGGTTTGTTTGTTGTTGTTTTTTTTTTAAAGAGGGGAGTACATAAAAGATCATATGTCTTCCCAGCATGCATTGTCTTCTGCCTTCTCCTTGCCTCTTTCCTATTGTGTATGGTACTTTATATCACACAATTAGCCATTCAAGAACACAAAACACTCTGTGCTTGTCTCCATCTGCCTCCTTCTTGGTTGTGGTCTGGGAGCCACATATTTAAGTGGATATAGAAAAAGGAAATTGAGGGGCACCTGGTGGCTCAGTGGGTTAAAAGCCTCTGCCTTGGGCTCAGGTCATGATCTCAGGGTCCTGGGATCGAGCCCTGCATCGGGCTCTCTGCTCAGCAGGAAGCCTGCTTCCCCCTCTCTATCTGCCTGCCTCTCTGCCTACTTGTGATCTCTCTCTCTCTCTCTCTCTCTGTCAAATAAGTAAATAAAATCTTTAAAAAAAAAAAAAAAGGAAAGGGAAAAGGAAATTGATAGTTTGGGGAGGAGGCACGACTCTGGATTTGACTCTGGCTAGCTCAGAAGATAGTTTCTTACCAGTTGGAGCATTTGCTTTCCCAGCCAGTGCAGCTCCCAGGTCCGGAAATAGTCAAGGGCAAATGATAGGGGCAAGGTACCTGTGTGTTTTTTCTCTTTCCGCACCAGCTAGGCTTCTCAGGTTCAATGGGTGGGGTGCATGTTTTATAAACCTAAGAATATGCATCTCAATTCATCCCACTGACAATTACATTAGTAGACATTCCCTGTGGACCTCAGTGTGTGGCCTTTCTCCATCTTAAATTGACTATGTATTAGCTTTCCTTTTTTTACGGTATTGTTTTATGGGTATTTTGGTGAAAAGTTGGGGAAAAAGTGTCTCAGATATCACCTGTCTCCTGCTATGATGATCTGGAAAGTTTGTAAATGAAAATTTTAAATATTACTAGCTAGAATGGTACAGGTAGTCTAAAATAGCTTATCTATATTAGGTTCTGAATGCAACACAAGGGAAAAACAAAGAGATTTTCTCATGCTACTCATAGATTCATGGGACAGAAAACCCCCAAATTATATTAATAGCACCATCACGGCTCATATTTTATGTAGAGAAGCAAAGGAAGTTACAAGGTTCAGAGTCGCCCCACCCCTTCCAGAACTTGGGAATAAGAATGTTCTCTGAAGTGGAAAGCATTATCGACTTAGAATGGGTGAAATCAGCTCAGGAGTCAAAAGTGACTCCTGAGATTATAGTGTTCCTTGACTCTACAGCAAGGAGAACAGCTGGTCGTCCAAATGAATCTAGAAAAACAAAGTATTTCAAAGAGTTGGGTTGACCTGTCTGCACTCTTAGGGTATGAAAGTTGTTCACATAAATCAATTTATAACTAAGTAAACTACAAAGTCTCCTGACTGAGGAAATAATGAAAAAATATACAGTCTGCTTGGAATCTAGGAAAAAGGGAAGCAAAGAACAGGACTTTGTCAGTGAGTCTCTAACACTGCCTAAGAGAAAGAGCATGTTCTGGCTAGCCGAAACAAGCATTGTCATTCTTTTGGCAGGTACATCCCTATATTGGACAGGGGCATTATCATAACTGATGATTTGCATTTCTAAAGTCATCTAGCTCCTTTACTCTGAGCCAGTGAGCAAGCTCTCACTTTCCACATAAGGTTTTCCCTCATTTTAGAACAAATCTGGGCAGGAAGAATGTGGCTCTAATCCTAAATGGATAATAGAACCTATTTTTCCAGGAGTTCAGTGCTAACATCTTGACTCTAATCTTTTTGATATGGTGAAACAACCCATGCTATGAAAAAAATATTCCATATGATTTTTTTTTTTTTGCCTTTCTTATATCTAAATGTCTCCTGTGATCCCTCACTTCTTTCAAATTTAATTCCAAACTTTTGAATATGACACTGAAGATCCTTTCCAAATTTATCCTCCACCATTCCCCAACACAGGCTACTTTCCAATCTGGCCCATCTTGATGCCTTCCCAAATGCCCACACTCATTCCCTTCACCCTGCCTTTGATCATACTTTCCTTACTTAGAATTTCCTCTCTTCCTTTCCTTAAACCAAAATCTCCTTGGTTTAGGGTAAGTTCAAGTTACCCATCTCCATGAAAACCTTTTCAGCTACACCAAGCCACTGATTTCCGCATATCAGCTGTACTGTGTAACATTCTTAGGCCTAACTCTTCTGTGCCAGGCCTAAATCACCAATGGTTGATTCCTCTCAAGTTTGTCACTACTCCGTCTTCTTCTGTATTATCTAAGCTTAATGAAATTTCATTATGTAGTATTTAACTATTTGTGTATGTGTCTAGTCTCTCACATTTCTAAGGGCAGAGAAATTTCTAAAATCCCCTCTCTGTCCTCACTCTGATATCACAGGGATGATAACGAATAAGCACCCCAACATTTATCTGAATTGAAACAAAATGTAAATCAGTCCACACAGATCTGAATGTGGACAACTGTGTGTCTCTCTGAACAAGACTAGGAGTATCAATCCTTAGTGATGAGTGGGAGACAAAGATCTCCTGTCTCAGATGTGGGTGACTGGGAGCAAGAGGAAGGGATAAGGGGGTGGGGAGGAGTGCTGCTCCAAAAAGGCAGAAAACTCTCTGAGATAGGGCCAAAAGCCTAGGCCCTAACCTGGGGCATCGGTCCAGAATCAGCAGGGAAGATGCTTGGGGACACTACAGATAGTGTCTTCAAATGAAATGAGTACTGGTTCCAACCTGTTCAAATGTCCTCAGCTGAAGGTGTGTAAAACAGGAAGAACAAGACTACCTCTGAAAGTGGGAAGAGCTTTGCTCACTCACCATTCTAGGTGCTGGTCAGAAGCTGTGATCACTGGAGAAACAGTCTGTCAGGTTCTGAGGCAGCTGGTGCAGCCGAGGAGCAGCAGTAGTGGTGGCCTCAGGAGGTTGGAGCTGGAAATAGCAGCAGAAACCCACCACTGGCTGGGTGAAGTTGGCCCTGCCCTGAAAAGGCTATGACTTTGAACCAAAGGAAAACTGAGAAGTGGCTGAGAGTCAGCCACATGGAAGTATGAGGTAAGGCCCAGTCCTGATTGTCCCTCATGGGATGGCCCCAGAAGACCCTGGCTGTGAACAATTATCCAAGCGCTGGGGAAAAGCAGCAGCAGCAGGGCTGGCAGAGCCGTAATCCCAGGCCCTCACATCTTCCCAGTGCCTTCACTGCTGGCCTAGGTACCCTCATTAGTTAAGTTATTTGCCCTCCCAAATAATTTAACTCATTACACCTAATTTAAAAATTGTTTTCCTAAATGCTTAAGGGTATTAACTAATAAGTGATCTAGGGGTAACCATTAGGTCTTGTCACATGTAGGGGCAAATGTTCTCTTCAAGAAGCATACAGTATATTATTCTTAATTGAATCTGGTAAGAGACTTCCAGCATAACCTAGGGATTAACTTGCTAAAGTGGTTAAACAAAGATTCCTGGCGCCTCAGTGCTTGAAGACTAAGAACATTTCAAAGATTTACATGACTCAAGTCAAACCAGAAACCTGGGTGAGGGGAAGAGGGCAGCTTTGAATTCTTGGCATGACTACTTCAGCTATGAGTCTAATTTCAGGTGAACTAGGGACAAGGCTCAGAAACTGAAAAGAAGGTATTTTTCTAATGGCTAAAATCATCCCTGCTAAAAGCAGTTGAGTGAAACAAAAGGGCTCTCTAAAACACCCAGATATTCTGAAGTTTCACATAGTGCCTTGGTGTATCTCTTCAACCTCCACTATGATGGATCTTAGGAAACCCCTTTGAATCTGGTAAATTGTGTCCCTCACTTATGGGAAACATTCTTATATTATTTCTTGGGTAATTTCTGCATATACTGTTTTGTTTTATTTTATTTTTAACTCTTGTTATTTGTATGTTGGAACTCCTTGAGGGCTTCTGTTGGGTCCTTATTATTTATCTACCATTTTCCATCACTGTTGTTTTCTTGGTTTTTGTTGTTCTATGTGCTGGGGTGGGGGGGGTCTCTGTAATTTTACCTTCTGAACCTTCTTTTAACATACACATTTCAAAAATTCCATCATCATATCTTCATTTTCCAAGAGCTTTTTAAAAAAGCAATAGGTATTTTATAATGATAAAAGGAATAATTTATTAGGAAGACATAACCACAAACGTGTGCATTTAATAACAAGATACATGAAAAAAAAAACCTGACAGAATTAAGGAGTAATGGTTCCAAAATTATACCAAGAGACATTAACACCCATTAATAAGCAATTCATAGCAAAACAAGACATCTCCATAGACACAGAAGATGTGAACAACAGTATTAATCACCATCTAATTGACATTTAAGGAACACAATATCTAACAGCTGCAGAATACATATTCTCTTCAAGCGCCCAAAGACCAACCATATGCTGGGCAATAAATAGGTCAATGAATGTTAAAGGACTGAAATACAAAGAATGTATTTTTTTGGTCACAATGGAATTAAATAAGAAATCAATAACAATACGGTATCTAGGGATACCCCAAATGCCTGGAAATTAAACACCTTTCTAGAGGTCTAAATAATTCACGAGTGAAAGAAAAAAATCACAAGGACAACTAGGAAATATTTTCAGCTAAATGAAAATGAATTAAGCTAAAATAGCTTTAAAATGCATATGTTACATAAGGAAGAAATGTTTAAAAGTCAGAGAATGATAAAGATTATGATAGAAATTAGTGGACTAGAAAACAGGCAGATAAAACAGAAAATTATCAAAGCCAAAATCTGGTTTTCAAAAAGATCAACAAACCTGACAAATCCCAAGCTAGACTGATTGAGAATAAGAGAGAAAGAATAGAAATTGCCAAGATGAGGAATAAAAAGGGAGTTATCAAGGTCCTATAGACATTTAAAGGATAAAAAGAATGATATTAAAATTTATGCTAGTAATTCAACTATTCAGATTAAATGAAAATTCTTGAAAAATACAACTTACCAAAATTGATACAAAAGAAGGATATTTTAATAGCCCTTTATCTGTATAAAAATGGAATTTGTTATAAAAGTCCTTTCAAAAATAAAACACCAGGTGCAGATGCTTTTAGTAGTAAATTCAAAGCATTTAGTAGTAAATTCAATGTACTTAAAGCATTCATGGAGAAAATAATACCAATTTTTTAAAGATTATTTATTTTTTTGACAGACAGAGATTACAAGTAGGCAGAGAGGCAGGCAGAGAGAGAAGGGGAAGCAGGCTCCCCTCTGAGCAGAGAGCCCGATGCGGGGCTTGATCCGAGGACCCTGGGATCATGACCTGAGCTGAAGGCAAGTGCTTTAACCCACTGAGCCACCCAGGTGCCCCAATAATACCAATCTTATACAAACATTTTCAGAATACAGAGGAAGAGGAAATATTGCCCAACGCACTTTATGAAGCCAGCATAACCCTAATACCAAAATCTGACAAAAATATCACAGAAAAAAAATGAAGAGCATAGACTTTAGTCTTCATGAGTATAGACAAAAAGTTCTTAACAAAATATTAGTGAATTAAATTCAGAAATACTTTAAAAGAATACTATATTATGACCAAGTGGATTCTATCCCAAAATGCCAGGTTGGCTTAACACTAAAAAACAAAAAATCAAGTATAATCCACCATATCAGCAGAATAAAGAAGAAAAACCATATGACCATTTTAGTAGATGCAGAAAAGCTATTTGAAAAGTGCAACATCTATTCATAATGGAAGAAAGAAAATATTCATGACCCATATCAAATACTTGTATATTTGTACTTATATATAATATATATATTTGTACTTGTATATATTGTACTTATATATCCCAAATATATAAAGAATTCTTGTAAAAATCAATAATAAGACAACCTACTTTTAAAAATGGATAAAAGATTTGAACACTTTACAAATATGATATGCATATAGCCAGGAAGCACAGGGAAAGATGCTCAAGTTCCTCATTCACCAGGCTAATGAAAACTAAAACTACAATAAAGTTTTACACACCCATTAGAATGACTAAAATTAAAAAGCTGTCCATATCTAGCACTGGTGAAGATACAGAACAGCTGGAACTCTCATACACAGCTGATGGAATGTAAAATTTTACAATCACTTTGCAAAACAGTTTGACCATTTCTTGGAAAGTCATATATACACCTATCATACAACTGGCTATTCCACTCTTAGATATTTACCAAAGAGAAATGATAATATGTCTACCCAAAGATGTGTATTTTCACTGCAACTTTTCTGTAATGGCCCCAAACTAGAAATGTCCAGATACCCATCCATATTGTGACTGGATAAACAGATTGTGATGTAATACTACCCAATCAAAGGGGAAAAAACTACCCATATGATGTAATACTACCCAATCAAAGGGGAAAAAACTATTGATGTGCAGCAGCATGAATGATTCTAAAATCATCATGCTGAGCAAAAGAAGCCAGACACCCCCACGCCCCCCAAAAAGTACTTGTAGGACTCCATTTACTTAGAATTCTAAAAAGTGAAAGTTAATTTATAGTTTCAGTTAGAAAAAAAAAAATCATGGTTACCTGGAGATGGATATAGACAGGGAATGGGATTACAAAGGGGTGTGAGGATGGAATGGGAGAAGATATTTGCAAATGACACTCCAGAAAAAGGGCTGATATCCAAGATCTATGAAGAAATTTTCAAACTCAACACCCAAAAGACAGATAATCACGTCAAAAAAAGGGCAGAAGATATGAACAGACACTTCTTCAAAGAAGGCATACAAATGGTTGACAGACAGATGAGTTCATCATCATTACCATCAGGGAAATTCAAAACAAAACCATATTGAGATACCACCTTACACCAGTTAGAATGGCAAAAATTAACAAGGCAAGAAACAACAAATGTTGGAGAGGATGTGGTGAAATGGGAACCTTCTTACACTGTTGGTGGGAATGCAAGTTGGTGCAGCCACTTTTGAAAAAAGTGTGAAGAGTCCTCAAAAAATTAAAAATAGAGCTACCCTATGACCTCGCAATTTCACTCCTGGGTATTTACCCCAAGATACAGACATAGTGAAAAGAGGGGCCATATGCACCCCAATGTTCATAGCAGCAATGTCCACAATAGCCAAACTGTGGAAAGGGCCGAGATGCCCTTCAACAAACGAATGGATAAAGAAGATGTGCTCCATATATACAATGGAATATTACTCAGCCATCAGAAAAGATGAATACCCAACTTTTGTATCAACATGGATGGGACTGGAGGAGATTATGCTGAGTGAAATAAATCAAGCAGAAAAAGTCAATTATCATATGGTTTTACTTACTTGTGGAACATAAGAAATAGCATGGAGGACATTAGGAGAAGGAAGGGAATATTGAAGGCGTAAATCGGAGGGGGAGATGAACCATAAAAGACTGTGGACTCTGAGAAACAAACTGAGGATTTTAGGGTGGGGAATGGGTTGGCCCCATGATGGGTATTAAGAAGGGCACATATTGCATGGAGCACTGGGTGTTATACGTAAACAATGAATCTTGGAACACTACATCAAAACCTAATGATGTACTGTATGGTGACAAATATAAAACAATTTTTAAAAAAGAGGGTGTGAGGAAATTTTGGGGAATGATAGAAACATGTATTTTCTTTTTTAAAGATTTTATTTATTTATTTGACAGACAGAGATCATAAGTAGTCAGAGAGGCAGGCAGAGAGAGAGGAGGAAGCAGGCTCCCCAAAGAGCAGAGCCCGATGCGGGGCTTGATCCCAGGACCCTGGGATCATGACCTGAGCCGAAGGCAGAGGCTTTAACCCACTGAGCCACCCAGGCGCCCCAGAAACATATATTTTCTTGATCATCACACCAGTTTTGTGCATACAAATGTCAAAACTAATCAAATTTTACATTTTAATATGTGCAGTTTATAGTTAATCAGTTATAGCTCAATATATTTTAAAACAATGAAAACAAAACCAGAAACATCTATTCTGGTAGGTCAAAAAGTAAAAATAGTATTTTTTCTTTTTCACCTTCTGACTCAAAATCTGTTAATTTTCTAAAAATGTTAATTAAATTTTTCTTCCTATTTTTCATATGTTCCTTAATATTGTCTCCTTTGCTTCAGGTTTGTTTTGTTTTGTTTTTTGATACTGAGTAATTCTTTTTTTTAAGGCAATGTTTTTTATTTTAATTTTTATTTATTTTTTAAATTTCTTTTCAGTGTTCCAGAATTCATTGTTTCTGGACCACACCCAGTGCTCCATGCAATACGTGCCATCCTTAATACCCACCACCAGGCTCACCCAACCTCCCACCCCCCCAAAAAAAACCTTCAGATTGTTTCTCAGAGTCCACAGTCTCTCATGGTTCATCTCCCCCTCCAATTTCCCCCAACTCCCTTCTCCTCTTCATCTCCCCATGTCCTCCATGTTATTCCTTATGCTCGCCAAATAAGTGAAACCGTATGATAATTGACTCTCTCTGCTTGACATATTTCACTCAGCATAATCTCTTCCAGTCCGGTCCATGTTGATACAAAAGTTGGGTATTCATCCTTTCTGATGGAGGCATAATACTCCATAGTATATATGGACCATATCTTCTTTATCCATTCGTCCGTTGAAGGCCACCTTGGTTCTTTCCACAGTTTGGTGACTGTGACCATTGCTGCTATAAACATTGGGGTACAGATGGCACTTCTTTTCACTACATCTGTGTCTTTGGGGTAAATGCCCAGTAGTGCAATTGCAGGGTCATAGGGAAGCTCTATTTTTAATTTCTTAAGGAATCTCCACACTGTTTTCCAAAGTGGCTCCACCAGCTTGCATTCCCACCAACAGTGTAAGAGGGTTCCCCTTACTCCACATCCTCTCCAACACTTGCTGTTTACTGTCTTATTGATTTTGGCCATTCTAACTGGTGTAAGGTGGTATCTCGATGTGGTTTTGATACTGAGTAATTCTTTTAATTTCTGGTGGTTCTTGGTTGATTGGAAGTTTTGCCTATGTGGCAGGGAATTCGTTTGATACTACAGGTAGATTTCATCTTTGGGTGATCTAGCAGAGATCCAGCTTTTTTTGTGGGAGGACTCCTAAATTTGTTTCTGTAGGCCATGTCTCTTGAGCTTGTCTGTTTCCCTAGAGAGGAATCCTCCAACTTCCTGCTTTAGGTGTGTAAGCCTGGCTGCCAGCACTTGGGGGCCACATTGGATAGGAGACTTTATCATTCAGTATGCAGCTCTTCCTTCCTGTTTACAGGCCCCCTACCTCACTACCACCCTATGTCCTACCTGATCCCCCCACACCCTGAGTCCCTCGGATCGCACCCCTTGAGATAGGATCCCTACCTTTGAACTGTGATGGGGAAGGCCAGTTGCAAGGCTAAGGAACAGAGTAGTTTTTGCTAACTCGGTTCACCCATTTTCAGCTCTACCTTCAACCCTGCTGACAGAAAAACTGGACTCTTAAATTCTCCAGTCTTCCTGAGGTTCTCCAGCACAAATTACTTGGCTTTCAGCACACATTCCACTTTCTCTGTTCAAAGTTAGATATCACTTCATCTGTTTTCTGTCTTCCCAAAATTTATCTTCTCATTGGCTATTGTCCCTTCTGTTCTCCTTGTGCTGGGTTCACAGAGACTATATTCTTTTACAGCCAGTAAAGTTGAGGTTTTAGTGAGAGCAGAGATAAATAGGGGTATAATTGTTCTCAACTAAAACCTTGGGAAGAAAATGAAGACTGTATTTTAGTAATGAAATACAAAAGGCTATTGTGGGCAACCAATTCATGTATCTTCCGGGAAGGTCTGCAATGTGCCCAGTGAAGTTGTTGGCTGTTGGAAGCCCTGAAACCCATCTATAAGCATCGGGGCTCACTGAGACTCCTCGCTGATCCCTGCTTTAAGGCCATTATTCAGAGTTGCTGGCACTGTCAACACCATGTCCTGTTCAGTTTTTCCCTAGTGCCTCCCAGGACCTTTCTTGTGGATTCATTCTGGGCATTTATTTTTAATGTGGAAACAGCATGGCCTTTAGAGGCAGTAGAAACAAATACTTTCAGTCAGAGAGTAGTGTTATTTAGTAAACAGCTAACAGAATGGAATTGAGAAAATTCATGAAGAAAAGAACTAGCTGAAATGCCGTAGGAAAAGTTGCCATTTTCATGTTTCCAACTTGCCCCAAACCAGGGAATCCTGGAAGCAGTGCATGGCTGAAACACATATATATATGTGGAAAATATTAATTTCATTTCTATAACACTCTAGCAAGGTAGGTTAGTACTATCATATTTTATAGACAAAGAAATGAAGCCACCAAGTAATGAAGCTACTTGCCCAATGTCACTAACAAGTCATGGCACAGATGGGACTGGAACTCTTGGCCTCTGGGTTTTTAGTTTGTTTCTTCTTCTATGAATCATCCTTTACATTTTTTTTTTTTTAAAGAGACTTGACTTATTGGTCCTCACCGTTACATTTCCAAAGAAGGTTACACTGACAGACCAAATGCAGAATGGCCCAAGACCAAGCTTTTCCTCATTTATGGGCACATTGTTCTGATGAAGCAATTCAGAAAACACACACACTGATATCTAGCAGTAACCCTCACTCTCTCATACCAGGAACCGAGTAGGCGGGGTCCATCTGGTCTCAATGAACACTTGCTGCACAGAAGCCCAGAAGAAGGGGAAAGCCCCAGCCCTAAAGCCCCAGACTCACGAAGGTTCCACCTATCCTCCAAGAGCCAGTCCAAGCAGACACATGACCAAGGAAAGCCATACCAAGGGAAGAACTGCTGAGTGAGATAATCCGTACCCCTATCACACTTACAAGGCTCCTACCTGTGCATTAGCTCTTTGCACTCACAACCACCCCATGAGGCAGGTATTCTTAACATCATTCCACCAACAGAAGACACGAGGACCCTGAGGTTCAGTGATATCACATGATTCTTTGGATCACACAGCTAATGAACGGCACAGCCAGGCCTGGAATCCCAGTCACCTGGACCCACATCCTATGCTCTTCTCCAACGTTCCACAGGAAAAAGTCTATGACAAGGGTTCCATTGCTTTGAGACCCTTCCTTCTTTCCTTCCTTCCTTCCTTTTTTAACAGAATTTCTTCCCATGAGTTTTATCATAAGAATAGGAACAGCTAACATTTATTGAGTATCTGCTGTGTTCAGGAGCTATGTGTGGTGTATACCTTACATGGAGTTTCTCTTTACTGTTATTATCTCCAATACATAGATGAAAAAGCTGGGGCACTGAGAGGGAACCAACTCAAACTAGGTCACCAGCTACTAAAATGCAGAGTCTAGGATTTAAACCGAGGCAGTCTAACTTCAGAGTCAACACTTCAACTCATTACCACCTTCTTTTCCTTTAATACAAAACAAGAAGAAAAAAAAAAAGAAAGAAAAAAGCTTGATTCTTACATTGACCAGGAAACTGGTGGTAGGCAGCGTTTAGGAAAACATGGTTCTCACATGTTGGGGACCTCACCAATATTATGGGTGAGGCCCTTCTCTGAGCAACTCTGGTTTTTGTGTTTTAAGACAAATCAGCAAAAAACTCTTGTGATTCCTTTTATTTTCTATCTAGTACCGTAGCCATATGGCATGCAGATACCCACATTGGTTTCAGCCCTTGACTGGTGAGATTTCTTCATCCTATCAAACATCTTAACAGCTCTGGTCTCTGTTATTGGGGATAAGAACACAAAGTAGCTTTTTAAGCTAAACTTGTAGACACAATTAGCAAAAGGTTTCAGAGATGGGAAGCTTTTTGACACTGTTCATTACTTCCTCTGGGAAGAAATAGAAGCAGTGGCAGCACCTAATCATAATTCCACTGTCTCAAAACAGGACGGTTCAGTGGTCAGGTACCTTGCTGTGTTCCAAGGGTAAAAATAAAACAGTAAGCAGTTCTAATTCCTGGACCAAGAAATTTCTCACAGAAATTCTTTAAACAATACCTGTCCCAATTGTTGAAACAGGTGTGCTTTATCTTTCCGGGAAAGGTTTTCATAGATCTTGTGTGGCTTAACTTAAATACACGTGTTTGTTGTCAAAATTTGCTAATCCCATTGGTTTCCCATGAGAAGGGGGGGAATCATTATATAGCACTGGGGGACTGTGGGTCTATCAAAAGGAAATTTGATCAAGGGGGTTCCACTAGCTTTCACACAAACTGTGTGGGGAAGGACTTGTTTCCTCCCCATTTATCATGGACAAATACTTCCACTGTAAATAACAATAATATTAATAATAATAATAAACTACTAGAAAAATACAGAGTGAAAAGGTAGCATATAAAATATGCACCCAATTTTTTTAACATAAAATCATTTTATCATATTGCCATAGGGTTTTTAAATATTTCATTCTCAATTTCTATACTAATCAACATCTCTAGGACCTATGCTGGTCAGAGGACTCTACTTTGAATAGCATCATTTTATAACATGTGAAAGAAACATACCAAGCAGGGCACCTGGGTGGCTCAGTCAGTTAAGTGTCCGACTCTTGGTTTCAGCTCAGGTCTTGATCTCAGGGTAATGAGATTGAGCCCTGCACTGGTTTCTGCACTCATTGAAGAGTCTGCTAGAGATTCTCTCTCCTTCTCCCTCTGCTCCTCCCACTAGTGCTCACTCGCTCTCTCTAAAATGAATAAATAAATCTAAGGGGGGAAGAAAGAGAAACATACCAACTGCTTTTACTATAATTTTGTTGATTTCTTAAAATTAATTCATTATTTCCATGAAAGTAGCTGGATATGTGGGGGCCCACATCCCTTACCAGCTACAAAGCTCTGCATTGCTGCTTCCAGAAAGCTTTTTAATAATATGTATCAAGAGCCATCATAAAATACTCACATTCTTGACCCAGTAATTACATGTCTGTGAGTCTACCCTAAGGAAGTAATAGCACTTAGGCACAGAGGTGTTAATTGCAGGTTTATTAAAAAATAGCCAACCTTGGAAATAGCATAAAGTCCCCAAATAGGGGGAATCATGGAGCAAATTATGCTCCATGCTGCCCAGAGAAGTTTTTCTCACGTGACAGGCTAGGCCACCTGAGTTTCCTTTGTGTCACTCACTAGTAGGATTAATCAAATACCTGTGTAATTATTGCGTGACCTCTAGTACTAAGCTCTGTTTTTCTTTTCTTCTCCAACACATCTTCAACACTTATGATGGTTTCTGGCACACAGTGTCTGCTCAATAAATGCAGATTGAATGGAGGAAAACAGTATGTA
>ML101037.1:0-31590 GCA_003697995.1 Taxidea taxus jeffersonii
ACCTTCTGCTGGGTACTTTTGTTTACTAATCTCCTGTTCTTGGCAGCTCCTTTGGTGTGGTCACATGGCTTCTCCACACGGAGCTGCTTAATTGCTGCCAGCGGATAGTTTGACCCTTTTCATCCAGATGGTTCAAATCTCCCCAGCACCGATGATCCTGACACTCTCTCCAATGAAGCCTAGTTGTCTCATTATTTCAAACAGGGCCTCTTTAAAGAACTCCCCAGTGATTATCACCTTGGAAAAGCAAAGTTGAACTCTCGAGCAAAGGAAGATAAAGAAAAAAGAGGGTGGGAAGACAGCAAGGAGTGTTGGGTATCACTCCCTTCTCCCCTTTCATTTCTGGAATATGCATGTGTTTATTTATAACTCAACATTCAAACTAATTATTAGCTGAAGGCTTTCAAGTAAAAATGTAGGTCAAGCAATATTATATGGGGTAATGGCAATTGTTTCAGCTCCAGGGAACATGTAAGTAATTGAAACTCACTATTTCACTGACTTATTACAGACCAACATCTACCCTATTAGCCATTTAGCACAGGCTTCCAGACCACCCTCAAACCGACTGGCTTCTAGAGTCTCGTGCTGAGGAGGGGCTGGGTGTATAGTGAGGACTTTGCAGGCTGACAGAGACAGGTGTTCTATCCCTAGCCCCTTATGGAGCACAAACAGGTGCCACTGGAACTCTCCCTTTCCCTCCATCTCAAAAATATCTTTAGGGTAAGGAGAAAGAGCTGGGTATGGTGGAGGTGGGCCAGGGGCACCTGGTGTGAAGCAATCAGCTCAGCACTCAGTGGCCAGCCCACCAAGGACAGAAGCCTGTAAGGCTAGCCAGCCAACCAGAGAAAAGTCAAACCACCCCGCGCCACCACCCTCCTCCAAACCTAGGTGCTAGAGGAGTCAACTCGTGATAATTAGGAATAATTAACCATGTGATCAGGCTGCTGCAGGCCCCTGAACTTTGTACTGACCCTGCAAACTTAGGATGAAAGCTTCTCTTCTGGATCTCTTGGATTGTTTCTTCCAATATTATTTTGTTTCCTTTCATTCTTCTTTCTTTTTTTTTTTTATTGATTTTATTTATCTATTAGTTAGAGAGAGAGCGCGCGAGCACAGGAAGACAGAGAGGCAGGCAGAGGCAGAGGGAGAAGCAGGCTCCCTGCTGAGCAAGGAGCCCGAAGTGGGACTCGATCCCAGGACGCTGGGATCATGACCTGAGCCGAAGGCAGCCACTTAACCAACTGAGCCACCCAGGCGTCCCCCATTCTTCTTTCTTAATAAGGCCTTCCACCTGCTCCCTCTGCAGCTCTTTCTTCTCCCCCCATCTTCCTCATGTCCCGGTTGTCACTCTGCTCTTTCCCCATTCTCTTTGTTTCCTCTGTTTTTTTCCTAAGAGATGATTGTTAATAGCTATTTTCTGCGCTAATACAAATGGGTTCCTGGTCTAACAGTACATGTATTAAATTAATAAGCAGACACATTTGTTTATTCTGAACTTATAGCATCTCCCTCCCTTGGGAGTTTCTATGTTCCAAGTTGCCATTCATCCTCACTAAATGGGGAGCAGCTTCAAGAAATTGCATTACATCTTAAACCCTGCTCAGACCTCTGGTCCCAAATCACGGCCCTTCCACTGCACTCCTTTAGAGCCTTGGCTGAGTCCTGCCAGGTGCCGCCAGAGGGAAGGTGACAGGAATCTGGGTCAGACTGGGCGTGAGCTGACCATGGGGGAACTTGAGATTTTTTTTCGCTGTGAGAGGAGGAGAGACACAAGCAAACCATCATAGTGAGGCTTTCTCATGTGACTTCAAGGTTGCTCCCTTCGTCTGGCTTCTAATGAAATCTATTTTTAAAGAGCTACAGTAGTCTCATATCATGTACTCTTTTATCAAATGTTCATTATCAGAAAAAAGACAAATGGAAAGGAAGAAAGAAATGATGGAAACAAGGAAGGAAGAGAAGAGAAGGAAAGAAGACAAAATGCCTTCACTCAGAAACATCTACTATAAGTGTGTGGTGTGTATCCTTGCACACATTCCTAAATGACATACATACACTTGTGTGTGTGTGTGTGTGTGTGTGTGTGTGTGTGTGTGTGTGTATTATTGGCATGACATAAAATGGGATTACACTATTGGTAAACTGCATTTAGAGGTGCTGTGGGATGAGGGTCTGCCTATGAAGGGACACTAGCTTGGGAAGGGCAGGGAAATATGTGTATTGGCTCCTGCTGGGTATCGGGCTCCATGCTAGCCTGCTTCAGGGCTCTTACCTTGTTTAACCTTCTACACCAACCTGGAAAGAGGTAAGGAAATGAAATCTCAGAAAGATTAAAGTGTCTTCCCTAAATTCACAAGCAGTTTGTAGTGTACTCGGGATGTGGACCCAGGAAGCAAAATCCGAGTAATGACATTTCTTCCTGGGTTACAGTACATACTTGTAGAAGCCACAGAAAACTCCGATAAAGAAAGACAGTGGGTACGTTCCTTAATTTTTGCCACCCCTTGCCAACCCTATATAATTCAATTGGGAGGAATGTAACAATATAGTCTGAAGTCTGTTTAATAGTTTTGCTTTAAGATAAACTAAGCAGACCAACTATATGGATACAAAAAGGCATTTCCACGTGCCTGCAAATACCAAAGCTCCTAAACTGGATATTGCATTGGTAATTATGGGCTCTGCAGCAACAAAATGTCTGAGATCAGAAATGCCAGCACAGTAGCAAAGGGAAAATTGGCTGCATAGCTAAGAATCACATTCCTTCTGCACATTTTCCTTGAAGCCACAATGGCCCCCAAAGACGGTAGCAGGGCCTGATTCCAATCTGGCAGGGAAGATGTGCCAATTGGTATCAGTCTGTCAAATCTGTCTTATAGAAGCCTGGATAGAGGCGGCTGAGGAGGAGGTGCTGTGTGCGCCTGCATGTTTCTGGGGGTCACCTCCAGAAACATCTGCTGCTGATGTTCCACAATAGGCATGATGGGGATGAAATGAGGGCCAGCCCTGGCACTGTTTTGCTTTTCTATGGGGCCAATTTGCATTGTAGATGCTACAGGCTCTCTGGGGCCCTCAGGAAAGCTTGGCCTTTACCATCTAATTTGGCTTTGTTGTGCGCAGGGAGGAATGAGAGTTGCACTTAGTTTAATGCTTCAACAAGAGGTGTATGATGTGTGCAAACACCTGTAAGGGGATGGGCTGCTGTACCAGTGATGCGGGGAAGATAGGTAGTCAGAATTGGGGATGAGGAGCTATCTCTAAAACAGCATGGAAGCCATGGAGTCCATAAAGGCTCACTTGGGCACCTGTAGAAACACTTAACACTTTACTCTCCTTAGGAAGTATCCTTCAGAAAAGTGGCACTGATAGTGTGATCTTCACTGCAAAGTAGGACAGAGACAAACTCCATTAGGAAAGCCAGTAGGAGAGAAACATAATTTTAACATGTAGTTTGCCCAGCTCTTTCACACTGTGTCACCTAACCAATCTACAAACTGGATTCTTGGTGGTCAGAGGAAGATACCTTATTATTTCCTTACATGCAGAAGGGACCATTTCCCACTTCTTCTCCCCATCCTGAGAGTAAGTAAGACTCTACCTAGCTCTGGTTCATGGTACAGCTCTAGGACCCAGCACATTACATGGCCTAGGAACATACCCTATTTGACACAAAAGATGCACCAGCTCTCAGGGGTCCACTGATTCTCTTCATAAGGTTACTTATTTCCAGTATTTAAGAAAATGGGGAACCTGCATGGTTCAATGGGTTAAAGCCTCTGCCTTCAGCCCAGGTCATGATTCCAGGGTCCTGGGATCAAGCCCCGGATTGGGTTCTCTGCTCAGCAGGGAGACTGCTTCCTCCTCTCCCTTTGCCTGCCTCTCTGTCTCCTTGTGATCTCTCTCTCTGTCAAATAAATAAATAAAAATCTTAAACAAACAAACAAACAAACACATCTGGGTGCCTGGTGGTGTTTCTCACATTGGGGATAGAACAAGGAAAAATATACAGTCCCTGTCCCCAAGGCAGTTACCTTCTACTATGAGATAGAGATGCATACAAAGAAAATAGATGTGTGTTCCACAAGAATCTTGGGGGACAGAAGGAAGACATACTTAGAGCACTCTGGGGGCTAGAAAAATGTTTCCTGAAAGAGATGCCATTTGAGCTCATTCCTGAGGGATGAGAAAGAATTGTCAAGGAAAAAACAGATAGAAAGACTATGACAGGCAAAATTAACAACTGAGCAAAGACTCTAAGGTGTGAGAAAAGTGATAAGAAGAGCTGTAAGCAGTTCTTTCCAGAGTGTGAAGTACCAACAGGGGTTATGAGGGGAGGGATGGGACTTTGAGGTAGGGAGGGATCAGGTTATGTGACGAGGTGGCTCAGTTGGTTGAGCATCTAACTGTTAGTTTTAGTTCAGGTCATGATCTCAAGGTCCCGAGACTGAGCCCCCCATTGGCTTCCTTGCTCTATGTGGAGTTGCCTTATCCCTCTCCCTCTGCTCCTACCCCCACTCATGCTCTGTCTCTAAAATAAATAAATAAAATATTAAAAACAAAAAGCTTTGTGTGACAAGAAACACTCAAATGGAATAGTTAGGTGTATTTTACATTAACCTACTGTCATCTGTATGGAGGGTTTTAGGATGGAAGGCTGAAGTTAGCCAAGACAGCATAGGAGACCAGAAAGTCCATGATCACAATAGCTAAGGGAAGAGCTATTGAGGAACTGGATTCTATCACTGGTGATAGAGAGACAGAGCTAGAAAGACATAGAAGAGACAGAATACAATTAGGATGTCGAATTGGAAAAACTTGGTGAGAAATAAGAAGGTCTTGGGATTCTGGCCTGCATCAGATGGAACAAATTATGTGCATGGACACACACACACACACACACACACACACACACATCGCTGGGTTCATCAGTCTACCTGAAAAGGAACTACTGATCACTGGCTGTTGCCTGTCTTCCTACAGCTCTCACCCAGTGGTAGAGTCTTTGTGCGTGGTCCCATCAGAGGAACGGAAGGTCACGGGATCCAGGAATCCCACTACAGGATCACAGTGATTGAGAACGAGTGATGTCAAAGGTAGAACCCCACTGAGGAATGGCGGCTGCTCCACTAATTCTCCTGGCCCTGAGGTTTCTTTTGTCTAAGTGAGCAGCCTCCTGTGGTAGAATGCAACTGGCGGGATCAATATTAAAATGAAAGGGGGGGGGAGGGCAAGAGAGGAAGAAAACAGCAACTCAAGTCCATAGAGGTAGGGAAGATTGATCAATGGCCTCAGGAACAATCCATACTAATTATGGTGATAAAAAGCTGTCAGTCAATACCCTGTATATTAAATTTAGTGGATTGGAGACAACAGGTCTGCTTTCCTTCCCCCCACCATTTTATTTATTGAAACACTCAGAAACAAATGAGCATTCAGTGCTAAGATTACATTATTGTTTCACCTGCTTTGAACTGCAAATGCTTTGATAACTGGATTGAAAAAGCTGTCAAATTTCCCTCTGTAGTTTCTATGCAGACGTCTTCCTTCAGCACTGGATGAAATTCCATTTTGTAAAATCTGACAGTGATACTCTTCATTAAATCACAGCTGATAGCTCACCTCCCTTATCTCCACAGGCTCAGCAGACATCTGCATGCCTCTGTGAGGGGGCGGGGTGGGCGTGAACCCTCAGAGGGAAGAAAAGGGGGATTCCCTCAGCAAGGAGGAGAATGAAGCCAACCCAAGGCAGCCACAGCCACCCTGCTTTTGCAGGAGAAAGTTGTGCTTCTATGAATGCAGCCATTCAAGTCAGTTGGTGCCCACATGTCCCAGCAACAGGAAATAAGGCAATGCAGTCATAAGTTAGAGGAGATCACTTGCCCCCTTCACCCACGTTCCATGCATTGTAGTTGAACAGTCACAGAAGCATATGCCTGTGGGTGCAGCTCAAAAGAGGCTGGCATCATGCCAACTCAATCTCCTCTACTATTTGGGCCACCTCATTCCCTCAACCCCCTGACTCACACCCTGCCTGCCCTTGACTACAGCATTGTGGGTGCAGACGAACCTGCATCCAAATCAATCCCCCTCTCTGGGACAATGAGACCAAATGAATACTTTATCAATGACACCCATCAGCATTATAGAAAGGCACTAAATAAACTCCATTTGGGTCCACTGATTGCTTCCAAGAGTGATGGAGATGAAGCCGTGGGAGTGTTTACCAACCAGGAGGTTTTCATTTGGAAAACTTTTGTTACATTAACACAGGCAGAGAAATGATGAAACATCTATCATAATATCCCAAGTGTTTTCTTTTTAAAAAAATTTGAAGTCCTAGTCTCCTCGAGGTAATCTCTTTCATTTGCCATAAACTGGCAAATGCAGTCCAGTAGCTCCGATGCAGCAGCTCCAGTGGAGGGGAGTAGGGCCCAGATTAGTTGATGCAAGGTTAGTGCCAAAGGAATGGAGGAGGGGGTAGGGGGTGGCAAAGTCAGCCTGGTGAGAGCTGGTGGTTATGATTGTACACTTCCAACTGTTTCAGCATGGGAACCCATACCAATGTACCAAGCACCACAGGGTTTTACTCATACTTTTTTTTTTAAAGATTTTATTTACTTTTTTGACAGAGAGGGAGATCAGAAGTAGGTAGAGAGGCAGGCAGAGAGTGAGGGAGAAGCAGGCTCCCCGCTAAGCAGAGAGCCTGACGTGGGGCTCGAACGCAGCTGTCTCCACAAACAGCAGCTTACTGATGTCTCAGCCCGAATCCCACCTAGAGGAGCAAGGTCCTGCTCCTTGGAGTGGGTATCCACAGTGAAAGGGCTCGGTACATGGCAAGTATGGACCTACTGGGGAAAAATCAGACATGGATTGATGAACAAGCTCTCCCACTGATAAGCTACCTTAAACAATCACTTTACCTCTATGGCTCTTTTTTTTTTTTTTAAGCTTTTTTATTTAAACATATAATGTAACCCCACCACCCTCTCCCAACCTCTATGGCTCTTAATCCTTAAGTTTAAAATTTAGGAACTGGGCCAGATCACTGTTTTTCAGTCTTTGTCTTGTCAGTCCATAGTGGGTCATGAAGGCAACTGGATGATTTTTAACTAGCAGTTACTTTTTTTTTTTAACTTTATTTAAGCTTTATTTAAACATATAATGTAACCCCACCACCCTCTCCCAACCCCTCTTCCCCCCACCCCCCTCAGTTTGTTTTATGACATTAAGAGTCTCTTTTGGTTTTTCTCCCTCCTGATCCCATCTTCTTTCATTTTTACTTTTCCTACCACCCTAACTCCCACCCCCGTTGCATCTCCACTTCCTCATATCAGGGAGATCATGTGGTAGTTCTCTTTCTCCAGTTGACTTATTTTGCTAAGCATAATACGCTCTAGTTCCATCCATGTCGTCGCAAATGGTAAGATTTCATTTCTTTTGATGGCTGCATAGTATTCCATCGTATATATATACCACATCTTCTTTATCCATTCATCTGTTGATGGACATCTAGGTTCTTTCCATAACTTGGCTATTGATCAAGATCAAAAGCTTTTGCACAGCAAAGGAATCAGTCAACAAAACCAAAAGACAACTGACAGAGTGGGAAAAGATATTTGCAAATGACATATCAGATAAAGGGCTAGCATCTAAAATCTACAAAGAGCTTAGCAAACTCAACATCCAAAGAACAAATAATCCAATCAAGAAATGGGCAGAGGACATGAAAAGACATTTCTGCAAAGAAGACATCCAGATGGCCAACAGACACATGAAAAAGTGCTCCACATCACTGGGCATCAGGGAAATAAAAATCAAAACCACAATGAGATACCACCTCACACCAGTCAGAATGGCTAAAATGAACAAGTCAGGAAATGACAGATGCTGGCGAGGATGTGGAGAAAGGGGAACCCTCCTACACTGTTGGTGGGAATGCAAGCTGGTGCAACCACTCTGGAAAACAGCATGGAGGTTCCTCAAAAAATTGAAAATAGAGCTACCTTATGACCCAGCAATTGCACTACTGGGTATTTATCCTAAAGATACAAACGTAGTGATCCAAAGGGGCACGTGTACCCGAATGTTTATAGCAGCAATGTCCACAATAACTAGCAGTTACTTTTTAAATGAAATGAATGTGGGGGATAAAAAGTAGCACAGTATATTAAATATTATAAGAATAAGTGTATGCCATGAAATTGAAGAAATATTTGAAAGCCACAGGATTAGAAGAGCTCTTAGATTCCTTCCAAATGGAACAAAATATGATTTGATTATTCTGAATCTCAGTGGGCCACCAATAGCTGGCTCAGGAGAGAGTTCCATGCTTGGTTCCCTGGTCAGAAGAGCTCTTTCCCCTTTATCTTTCATTTACAATTTGATTTTACAATGTTGCTACAATTTCAGTTTCGATAACATGGAGTTAATTAAGACATGATCTCTAAACGGCAGGTTGTTACAAGGAGATAAGCAGCAGCTTCTGTAGGCAGTAAACACCTGGTGCTCCTGACCAGCTTCTGGGGATTTGCCGCTTTTATAAAGAAGACAAAACTATCACTCTGACTAGATATAAACATAAAGTTCATGTGAATATTTAACAGACCCCTCGGACATTGCTCTGGTTGTGATCAAAACAATCAAGACTGTAGGAGAGCAGGGCTCCATGTACAAGTTGCACAGGTTGTTCACTGCACAAAGGAGTCTGGCCAAGTGTGTACACGAGGGGCTAAAATTTAGATATGGCCCCAGAATGGGGTTACATCTCCTGATCTAATCTGTGGAAAGCAGTTATAGGTTTAACAACCCTTGCACTTGTGAACTATATTATCCCACTAGTGCATGTTTTCTACTTCTTAAAAGGTACCCAATGGGTTAGCTGTCACCTGTGGCTAGAATTGAAATCGAAGACTGAAAAGCCACAGCCCAAAGTAATAGCATTATTCAGAAAAGAGCCATCTTCTGGGAACAACTGAGGTGTGTGGTCTGGAGTGCAAGTCTCAGTAATTCTAGTATCTGGGTAACAAGTGCAGCCCATGAAGAGAATTTTTAATACTCTAGTTCATCATGCACAGAAGTAGCCCTCTTTAAAAGAAAGAAACAAACACCAGAAGTTTCAGACTGGATGACCTAATGGAGAAAGAATCTTAATACCAACGAGTCTCTGTAGGAGTCCTTAAAATAATGGACCACCTTTTTATATTCAAGACATTGAGTTTTTATAAATGAGTCACAATTTGGGGGAGAAGGGATTAATTGCATAAATTAATGCATGTTCTTTCACACACAATGTTACATTGTTTTGTTTTTGATTTGTAGGAAGCAGGCATTATTATCATTTTTAATTTTTGGTCAACTACCCATATAGCTTCCGATGTTTTCACAGTTACTAAATTTAAATCAGCCAACACCTCATAATTAAAGAGTATTCTAGCTGTTTTCACTTTCAAAACGATGACACATTTCTTTCTAGTAGGTTCAATGGATATTCAAGATAACAAATATAACACAATATTTGCTGCACATCTTTTGTATTAGTTGGACAAAGAGGGAACTGGGAGAAAGAAAATTTAGGCTGTAGGCGAGTCTATGCAGTAGTGTAAGGTTTGACTCAACTACACAATGAGCGCAACAAAAAAGCTCCCCTCTGTACAACAACCCGCCTACAATCTGTCCATTAGGAGGAACTCACCCAGTGCCAGCCCCCCTTCCATCTTGATCCTTGGGCCTCTTCACAATTACCCAAGTAAAAATATAAGACTAATTTTAAGTAGAAAAACTTGTATTACCTATGAAGTCATTCTTTTCACAGGTGTATTCGGAGCCCCTCTTCCTTCCATGGTCAAGACCCATAGACATTGTCAAATAGAAAATCTTGCCCAGACTGGTCTGATCTGATAGCCCATGTCAGTGTTATTCACTTACTTGCTATGTTAAGCCAATAGGAATTATAGCTAAATAAAAGAAACTCAAAGACTTGCTTTTAAGTACTAAAAGGGACAAAGGCATTTCCCTAAAGGCTTCACTCATGACAGAGCAAGTGGCATTACTGACCATTTAGAATCCAAAGTCACTATTGTGCATGAGAGTCCTGGTCGCCTGTGAACATGACAAGCATGTTTTCAGTGGCATGGCTGACGTGAAGTCGGCGGCCAAGAGAAGCTGACTCAGGATCCTCTGACTCCAGGCTCATTCAGACAGGTCACTCTACAAGAAATCACATTTTCAAACTCTGTGTCCCCATCAGGAGGGCGCTGTTATCAATGACACAGCCAGCGCACACACACACACACACACACACACACACACACACACACACACCCCACTCACACACTCTCTCTGGTGGGTCAGATCCCTTGCATAAACAAGCAGAAGGCATAGGTACATATGTTGTAAGCAGACCCTCTACAATCTAGACTGTAAGAAATTCCACTGATAGAGAATTCCACTTATCATCTGGAGGCCTTGTGGATTTAGCAGGAGATAAAACCCAAAACAAAAGCTGGAGATTTATACCACATGAAACATGTATAGGGAGCCAACATTGGTGACCCTTGGTCACAATCCCATGAAAGGCAGCTACCATTTGCTCAGTGCCTACTATATGCCAGACACTTTAATAACATGCCTGAGGTCACTTGACTCAAGAGTTAGGGCCTGATCTATAAGGACTCCAAGGTCTCTTCTCCTTCCATTGCCCTGGTGGTTTTCTGACACTGGTGGATAGTAGTGTGTTTCCCAGTAATACAGAGATCTAGTAATGAGAGAACCCAACTAGTGATGGAGACTGGAAAAACTAGCACATTCAAGCTCCAGTGGAAACACCAGATAATAGCCTGAGTCCTGCAGACTGTGCAATCTGAGAGACTTCCATCTTCCTTCTGATGCCCCCTTCTCTGGACCCTCCACCTAGAACTTTTTGGTAACCTATCACTCTCCTGGCAAGCTGGCATTCCACCAGCTGCATGATGATTTATGGCTTAGTAAATGCCGACTCCCTTCCTGGCAGCCCTAGAACAGGGCAGTCAGGGAGATGAAGACTGAGGAGACAATGAGGAAAGAATTCAGAGCTTCTGCTGGCCGAGGAGAGCCTGATTGCTCCTTGATGGGTCAGTAATTAATTGCTCCACAGTGTTGGATCCGAGACTGCAGAATTGTGCCTTGTGAATAGACCCTGGAGGGCGGGGGGAGTTACATTGCTTGTAAGGTCATTAAGAGAATATTATAAGTAATACTCCATGACTCCCTCATTAAATACTAAGTGAGTCATTCAATCTTGGGGTTCTATTTCTATTCCCCTTTCTAAATGCAACTTTAATGATTTAAAATCCCTTCAACCCAATTACAGCCCTGTATTCTGATTAGGAACTCTTGCCCATTGTGAGTGGGAACCATTATCCAGCAGCCTATAGCAAAATTAGCACCTAGAGAGGTTGCACTAGGAAATAAATCTTTCCTTGACATTTCAAGACCGATTCCTGGCCAATTACAACACACTCTGTTACTCTGGTAATGTGTAACTGAGTTGCTCCTTACAATCAAAGGCTTCTGGTCAGAAAGAAAAAAAAAATCATTCAGAAAAAAAGAAAACCTAAAAGTTAAGAGGGGCAAGTGTCTGACAGTGGTATTGAAGGAGGAGGAGGAGCAGGCTGTGAGATGGTCTCTTTCCCTCAGTCTAGACCACACTTTGTCACAGAAGAGCTATGGCAAATGTAGGGGGATGATAAGACACTAGGGAGGGGTTAGGAATTGACATTCCACCACCTCCCACTGTCCAGGGAGCTGCTGCATTAGTTAGGATAGTAGTAAGCCCAACAATTTCAATGGCTGACATAAAAGAAAAGTCTCTGGCTCAGGTATAGTCTGCTGTGGGTATTTCTGCTCAGAAGACAGGACTGGAGCCACTGTGGGCTCTGCTCAGAGCAGTCATTAAGTGGCCCGAGCTGATGACGCTTCCTCAGTTTCTAACGTGAGTCTTCTATGATGGCCTTGCTTAGCAATAAAGAGCTGGTGGAAGGTCTGAGAGTGGTACATGCAACCAGAGTAGTGAGAGCCAGACACCTGGCCATCCTCAGCTGCAAGGACGACTGGAGAGCAAGATCCTTCTTTTTCAGACACAAGAGCACATGATCAGATGGGGAACACTGGTTGAAGTGGATAGGCATACCCTCTCTGGCCCTTGTCTTCTAAGTTCTCTACTAAAATGCCAACAGGAAGGAGTGACCCTCAGTTCAGGGATTTCAAGTCTGTTTCTTTCTTTGCCTTCTGTGGTAGAGATACTGCCTAGATACTGCCTAGATCATCATGGCCATCCTGATCACCATGGCTACAGTGGTACCAACCATGACCAGTCTCTCCAGAGCCACAAGAAAGATGGTGGGGGAAGTGTTCTCTTGCAAAGGGACCTCTTTATGACCCTCTCCTGGTGGCTTGAGATATTTGTGCTCTGCTTGACCATTCTGAAAAGGGACCTCAGGATGGCTCTTCTTGCACCTCCCCCCAAATTAGGCAGAGGATGGCAGAAACAGGGAGAAGCAACTGTGAGAGCAGCAGATGCAGAGCCCAGGGACTCTCAGGCCTGCCAGGCAGCTGCCTTTCCCATGCCCCATTAAAACCAAACAGGAGGCACCCTGGGCATCCTGCTCTGAGGAACATGAGGGGAATGCCGCCCAGCCAGTGATTCCATTTTTGAGTTATATCTCCTTCTCTGACACTCCTCTGGCTCACATTCTGAATGTCTCCATCTCTGCCTTCCCTCCCCCTGCTATTAATCTGATGGAGCTGTCATTACAAAGGCTCCCTAATTGCTCAAAGCTGATAGTTGTCTCCTTGTTGAGCCCGATTGTAACAAATGCCGTGAATAAACATCACAATTTCCCCTGACCCAGCAGTGTGCTGGAGAACAAAGTGAGCGCAGCACATGCATGCACACACAGACACACACGCACACAGACACACTCAGTCTTCTTAAGCATATGGGGGCTGCCTCATCACTTTAACCTCCCTGACTTTTTTGTTCTCTCACTCTGGTAGTTTCCATGGGAACCACAAAAATAATAATAATCATTACAATAAAAGAGGAGGAAAAGCCTGCTGCTCTTAAACTGAAAGGGACCTCTATTTACCAACACATGGAGTCCAGAGCCCTGAACAGATTGCTAAATTCTAATCCAGTAATTCAGTCCTTTCTAACCCAGTCCCATCCCTCAGATATAGGGCAACCTAAACTGCTTTGGGGGCCTTCCTAAAAAGAGGGACTAAGATCCTTAAGTGTTGAGATGCTCCAGAGAGAAATGACAGAGAGAAACAAGGGAGTTCTGCCCCACCAAGAACAGCTGGTGCCCTCTACTGGGTATCAGATGTGTCCTAATAACACAGGTTTGCTGAACTCACTGAGAGCGTGGTAGACCAGGAGGAGCACACGATGGAACCAGAGATCAGGCCTGCCAACTTACTCCTCCATCTTTCCATCTAACCAGCCACCCACCCAATACTTACTTGGTAATCTACCATAAGCCAGGAGTTGTGCTAGTTCCTGGTACAAGACAACTGTGAAATGTTCATTATCACAGCCTTCATGGGGCATAGCATTCTACTGACAATATAGACAAGTATAGGAGGAATTTATAGCATGATCAGTGCCTAGCACAATGCCTGGTACAAGAGAAACATTGGATCCATATTTGTTAATTTAAAGAAGCTCTTATGATGGGTGAAGCTCATGGCATAACACAACTTCTAAGAAGAGAGGGGTGTGTGTGTGTGTGTGTTAAAGAAGGGGTCTCTGGAGCAGCTGATGACTAAGATGCAGCATGAAGACTGGTAGGAGACAGAAAGATGACGTGTGTCTTGGCAGAAGGAAGGAGAAGAATGTTTTATCTAATATCTGTGGGATGGCCAGAGAGATAGATGAAAGAATAAATAGGTAAGTTAGTCTCTAGTTTCAAATCTTGTGTTCTGTCTAGTGAACCATGCTCTCTGGAAGAGCAGCATGTGGGCTCAGTAAGCATGTGGCTCTATAGCAGACCTTTGATCAGTGTCCCAGGTAGAAGGACCAGCATGCACAAAGGTCCAGAGGCAGGGGAGAGCAAGGAGGGAAGCTAGTATCAGTTCCATGCTACCAGAGAATAGAATGTGCTGGAAAAGATCACATGGGTAAGGACATGACAGTGGAAGGGAGAGGCAAGAAGACATCAAATGGTGAAAGAATTAGGGTCCCCAAAACTGAGTTAAGGAGATGGGACTTCCTTTTGAACATAAGAAGAAAAGCATTGTAAAGTTGGGGGGAGGATAGAATCAGACCTCCATTCCCAAGGTTCTTGCTGATTGTAGCATGGGAAATAAAATAGATCTGGGCTAGCCTGAGGTGGGGAAGGTCAGTTAGTGGCTGCTACAGTAATCCCAATGAGAGATCAAGGCCACCTGAATTAGCCAAGTGGCAGTGGGGACAGAGAGAAGTAACCAGGTTTGAGTTAGCTTTGAGAAACAGACAGAAGAGTTGGGATGATCCCAGCTTTCTGACTTCATCTTCTGGAGGGAATAAGTTTACAAAAAGTGAGTTTGGGAGAAAGGTAATGCAATCAGTTTGGACCTGATGAATCTGAGATGTCTGTGGGTCTCTACATGGACATGTTCAGAGGACAGTGATTGAGGGTCAGGAGAGAGAATAGACTGGATCTATTGATTGAGGAGTCATCAGCATATAGATGGCAGTGAAGCCCAGGAGAAAGGATGAACTCAGCAATTAACCTCATGGAGGCATCAACATTTCTATGGTTGTCACAGGAAGTTATGGCCACAAAGAACATGGTTTCAGGGGAATGGTGGAGGCAGAGGTTAGGTACAGTGAGGACTGAAGGTAAGCTGAAGAATTAGAGACTCAAGTGTAAACAATGGCTAGGAAGAGACAAAACAGAAGCCAGACATGGATTCAAGAAAAAGGTTTTATTTTAAGTACAAAATGGATTTGATCACATTCAAGTGGTGAAGAGAAACAATGAGATGAAAGGTACAGGATAGACAAGGGGAATTATAAAACAAAGGAGCCAAGAAGATGGGGTAAATGAGGCCACGGCACCACTGGAAGATGGAGCTTCGGGTGGGAGGAGAACAGCTTCAATAGTAAGGGGACAGAAGATGGAAAAGGAGGAGGACTCACAGCTTCAGTGGCAAGAGATTATGAAAGCTCTGATGTGATAGCATATGTGTATTTTTTTTTCTCACTCATTGATTTGCTTATCCATCCATTTTTCAACAAATGTTTATTAGGCACCTAGGAAAATATATACTCACTGAATGTGCAATGCAGTTTCTGACCTCTTGGAACTTAGAGAATGTTAAAGTTGAACAACTAATAAAACAGGTGACATGCGCTATACTTGGTAGGATTAGGAAATTATCAGAGGATGTAGGTGTTAGGAGGAATCTCTCTAACAAAAATGATGTTTAAGCTAAGTCTTAAAAGAAATTCGCCAAAGGAAGAAAGGCCAAGTTATAGGCAATGTAATCCTCTGGGAAGAGGAGAGAAAAGCAGGATTAGAAAGAAGGGCTAAGCATTATGGAGAAGACCGAAGATTGCCTCTGTGGGGAATGCAGAAAATGGGAGACAGAATTGCCAGGTTTTTCATGCAATAGAGGTGAGGTTAGAGATCATGCATTTATGGAGACACCACCACTATAAAGAGCTTTATGATTTTTCTCCAGCAGCACCCAGTGTAAATTCTAATGACCTAATCTTTTCTGGAATTGTATTTTTCCAGAATAGTATGACACCATGGTGGTGGGATAAGACATGGGGGTTATCAGCAACAGAAGATGAAGCCATGGATGGCCACATGGAGGCTAGATGGGGAAGGAAGTGAAGAAAGGATGAAATCTAGAGGTTGAGAGAAAAATGACATGTTCAAAAAGCCTTAGGTTTCAGTGAGGTCAAAGAAGAAAAATAAGTGAATGAACAAACTGAGACAGTCCAGAAGGCTGTGGTCAAAGCGAAGGGTATCTGATCCAGTGACTGAGGAGTGAGGAATCTGGGCATGATCGTGAACTTCAGAGGAGAAGCATGGCTGGAAAGCTGAAATGGACGGAATGTGAATGGAGCTCACTACAGATGGGAAGGTAAAAACACTCAAAGGGCAGAGTGTTTATGGAGTCATTATCAAACATGGCATGACACAGGTCTGAGCAGAGGAAGACTGCGAACCTCAGGAGAAACCCTCTCCTTGCCTCAGTTTTCTTAAGGGTGCAGTACTCTCTTTGCCATGGGAAGAGTGTGAAGGACAACAGAAAAAACCCATGGGAAGGGTCAACTGCACTGCAGATGCAGATAATATTAAGACATATAGCATATTGTTTTAACGTTTGCCTTATTCTGGAGCCAGAGTGCCTGGTTCACAGCCTCACCATTTTATTAATATGCTGTCCTCAATCTCTCAGTGCCTCATTGTCTCTGTGGATGGGGTTCATAATGTCACCTACCCTCAGAGGTTGTTATGAAGATTACATGAAACTACACACACACACACACACACTGGGGGAGAGCTTAGCACACAGTAAGGGTTCTAGACAGCATAAGTAATATAGGTGCTTTTCACCTTCTGTGTGCCAGTTGCTGAGATACCTTGTGCACTATTTGGAAGGTTATTCTCAATGTTACTTTAGACAAGTGTTAGTAGGCTTAAAGAGCTACTCTGTCTTTCAAAATAGTATTCATCCTATTGGTAAGTGAAAGAAGGGCTTACGAGAAAAATGCCAGTATGCATCACTATTGGCAACAGCAGTTAAGTAGCTTTTAGTTATTAGCAAATTAAGTGAGAATGAAATGCTGTTGGCTTTTAGTTTCTGTGGTATATATATTTGTGTGTGCTTTGGTTTCCATGCACAAGATGATTCCCAATGGTCCACCCTCATCCCCAAGCCTCACCATTTCTGATACCAACTAAATCCTATGCAACGGAGAAGCCCAGATCTTGCCTTTTCTTCCAGACTCTTCTGCCTACAGTTTGTTCTTCCTCTTTTCAGTGACCATAGTACTTACTGCCCAGAGCACATTCTTTAGCACCCTCCTGTTACTGCCAACATGAAGTGTGTCCCTCCAGCGTGTTACATAGTCATCAGGGCTGGGTGGAGGACAGGCGACCATCCCATAAAGTTTTGCATTTTTCTGTCTAGCGCTGGACCAGGTGTCTATTAAGAATGCAGGTCATGTTGCTTAATCAGTTCTCTGCATTCCCACTTGTCATAAGCTACCTATTAGATCTCCATGCAACCTCTCAGAGAAACATCATATGAAACAAGTACATTTCACAGTTTTCTGAGATTAAAATCCAAACCAAGTACTGTTAACAAGAGGAGAAATTTCCATGGAGATGCATCTGAAAAGCCCTCGGGTTAAGTAAGGACCTGTAGGCACTGCCCAGCTTGCAGGCAGACGAGGCCAGTGAAGCTTACATGGTCTGCCAAAACCCATAAGGACAGAAATGAAGTGCACGTAAAAGGTAAATGGGCAGATGGCCAGAATCACCAGCAGGACAAGTCCTCCTCTGGATCTAGCCATTTTAGCTTAGTAGCCAGCAGTGAGCAATGTGCTCCCCTTGACCAGGAAGACCAAAGTGCCTTTGTCAAGCAGGCCTGCCTACACTTAGCTGCTGGGGATCCCATGCAAATGCTCAAACCCAGTGATGATCTTTTAGGCATGGGATGTCAATATCAAGATAAGACAGATGAGTCCTGTCTGTTCTTTGAAAGGCAGTCCAGCTGAGCAGGCCAGGTGGGCACAGCTGGTGGACGCCTGCTACAGAGACTGCACACTTAGTCACTTGGTGAATTAAAAGATGTCCTATATATGCTGCAAGCTCGATCTCAGTTGCTTACCCAATGGGAGGGCCAAGGGCAGTCGAATTTTTTCAGCTCTTCCAGTGCAAAACTTACCTGAGCTTCACAATTACTTGTCATAATGAAGCTCTGAAAGCTTAGGATCTGGGGGCTCTGAATTTAGTTAATATATGAATTTCTGAAACTCTTCCTGTTGTCCCACATCCCCACTTAACAGCTAAATACTCAGAACAATATGCATTTTCCCACTGAATATCTAATCATTTTGACTAATTCAGAAGGATCGTAAGAAAGTACTACATTTCCCAACAAAAAATCAAATGCAGAATTACAGGAGAGGATGAATGAAAAAATGATTCATGTACGAAAAACTCTATTATTGACACTATTTCTAGATGGAAATAAAAATAAAAAGGACTGATGTGACTTCCCCAAATGAAAGGATTAGAAGACCAAATTCATCAGGGTGTAAAATACAAAAGCGAGGAAAGCACTATCATGCTTCGCACCAGTCACACACCATCTAACACGCTGCACTCACTCTAGTGTTTCAGGATGGTGCAACCGGAGAAAAGACAGAGGGCAGGAAGCAGGTCCCTATTATGAAGTGCACATCAGGTATGGGTTATGAACCTAGGGAAAAGAAGTCTGATTGCCTATCATAATTGTCTGCAAGTATGTGAAGTCTTGCCATGCAGAAGAGGCGGTTGGTATAACTCTATTTTAGAACTAAATGATTTATCGGGAGATTTGGAGACAGAAACGTACACACACACACACACACACACACACACACACAGGCACAATTTATAGTAGCTAACAATAGAAATGGCTTCCACATAAGATAGTAGAGTGATGACAGCATCAGCAGCCACACCATCCACGACAGTGACTGGGACAAGTGCACATGGGGGCACAATTGGGGGAGTATTTGAGACTTCTCCTAATGCACTAGAGCTTATAAATGCTGATGCTAGGATTAAAACACAGATCAACTGACTCTAAATCCTAAGCTCATATGCACTTTTACTACCTCCACATCTACCTCAGAGTTGTGATGAGAATGAGGCACATAAAGCCCTAAAAAGCAGTTGGCAGTGGGTGGCATTTCATAATGTCATCTTTATGTGCCATGGATGACACCAAGTGGAAGGGTGGGCTGGTGGCTTCTAAGGCCGAACCTGCCCTTTCCTGCTTCTCTAGCAGGAGCATGTGCCCTCTCAGTCACACTGCCTCTCTACTGTGGCCTCTCACTGAGCACTCCTGCCTGTGCAGAGCATACCCAGGACACTATTGGTCCCAGGACCATGAAAGGGTCAAGTGTGCTTCTCTGCAGAGTCAACTCAGACGCCCTTCAGGTTCTGCATTTAATCCTAAAGTTGGACCTCTCTTTATTCAAATCCCATTCACAACTGGCACAATTCCATTTGCTGATTCAAAAGGGGGAAAGAGGTTTTGAAAAGGCTTATAACAAAGGCTCATAAGCCTTACAGATCAAACAGCTCTTAAAGAACAACATTTTGATGAGTTAAGTGTAAAAGAACCAGAAACATACGGATTAAATTCCCCTTGAAATTTGAATGCATTTAAAAATTAAAGGGAAAAGCACTTGGCAGAATGCATTGGGGCCCTTTGCTGAATCTAAAACATTTAGAAAAACGAAGCGAGACATCTTGCCCAAATGAGGCAGTTCCCAGTTTCTATCTGGCTTCAGTTAAGTGCTGCTTCCCGCCCCCCTCACCCCTCCATGTCTCTTAGGAGACCATTTCAGATCCCCAGCTCCCCTCTGTCTCTTTTCCCTTGATGGCTAATTGCTAATTAGCAAGATATTTGTGTGCTAGAAGAAGCAGTTTATTTTTGAAATGGCCGGAGCCTACTGCTTGGTCATCCAGCCGCACTCACCCAGCTCCCCACTTGGGTGGGTGAGTGCATCACAGCAGCAGCTCCAGCAGCTCAGAGGGAGGCTCTGGGTGGCACGCTAACTCCCCTGCCATTGATTTGCTGAGGGATAAGGCCTTGTGCCAGTGAGTACCAGCTCCCAATAGCCTGAGCCAGCCTCATCAGACCATGCAGCTCTCATTTGGAATTCTTGAGAGATAAAGCCTATGTAGGCAGGGCCACACGAGGAGATTAAATGGATTTAGCAGGGAGACAAAATGGTGTTAGACTTAATGTGTCTATTTGGCCTGCCCTGGGGTTCCAGTGTAGTGGCCTGCAAAAGTTTACATCTCATTCCAAGCAGGTGGCAATCCCTTCACGACGTTCTTCCATTTTATTTTTAGTGCCTCCTTTTTACATTTCTTTTTTGGTGAATGTTTGATCATTTGCTTAATATATAAAAGCCTAACAGAGGCTTGACTTGTTAAGGAATATACATATATAATGGATAATACACCAATTATATATATGGGTGATTTCTTAAAATTGTTGTTCTTTGTTTTGTTTTGTATGGTTTGTTTTTCTATTGGTTGACATAAGCAATCAAAAAACTTCCAGAGGCCATTTCCTGGACAACAGAGTGTTAGTTTTCAAGTGGGCAGATCTTTGCTTCAGTTCTGCCTCTGCCTCTTAGCAGCCAGATCTGACCTCGAGGAAGATTCTCCAGGTCTTTATTTCCTCCTCAGTAAAATGAGAATTTGACCACCTCTGAAGGTTGTGGTGGTTTAAAGTGTGGTTTGGAAAAAAGTTGAATCCAATGCACTGGCACAGTTCCTGGCTTTTAAGGGCTCAGCAAAGGTCAGCTGCTACGGTGTTTTCTTCTTGCTGTTTCAATTTCGCACACATGCGTTTTCTAAGAATTCTGGGCTTTTACTGAAATCATCCAGTAAATGGAAACAATATACATCTTTACGTGGTCATTCTAAATGAGAGGGGATTGAACGTGATAGAGTTTAATTATCTCAGTTTGTCAGTCATTAGCTTAATCAATAGATGTTTATAAAGCTTCTGATAAGCAAGAACTATTTCTCAGCTTCTTCACACTTTCTCAGAGGGTCTAGACCAGCTCATGCTGGTTTTTTTCATTTGTTATCAACAAGTCCATGGGACTAGAAACTGACTATGACAGATACTCAGGTATGGGTTCAGGGTAGATCATACACACTGGTTTCTTGTGTCAGTTGAAATAAAGAGAACGGTTTCAGCTTGCCGATGACTTAGAGAAATCCTCTCTTGAGGAGATATGGGAGGCAAAGAACTGCTGTCCACTCAGAATCATTCAAGAAACTCTACTATGTTTGGAACAAAACAGCCAAGCAAATGTGAAGGATAACAAAGACATGGGGGATAAAAACAACATTAAAAACAACCCTGGGGTGCCTGGGTGGTTGCAGTCAGTTAAACTTCTGACTCTTGGTATTGGTTTAGGTCATGACCTCAAGGTCGTCGATCAAGCCCTGAGTGGGGCTTGGAGTCTGCTTGGGATTCTCTCTCTACTTTCCCTTTACCCTCCCCCAACTCATGTGCACTCTTTTTCTAAAATAAATAAATCAATCTTATTTAAAAAACAAAAAACCTGACAGTAGGATGTTATGAACATGGCAGCGAGCTCTATTGGTTCACAAAATCTTATTTACTCATCCAGTTAATCCTATTGGAGAGGTATTGCTAGTAATGAACTTATAAATGAGGACACAGAGTTTGAGGGGACAATGCCAGACTCCTTGGAAAATATGCCTCAAAATTGTTGAATCACTATATTATACATCTGAAGATAATGTGGCATTGTTAAATACACTGAAATTAGAATTTTAAAAATTCTAAACTTTTTTTTTAAGCATGAAAGTAGGTGCTGAATCATGGGTTTGGACATGATTAATAAAAAATAACTAAAATATTTTAATAAAATGTCTAAAACTCTGCCAAGATTTATATTTAAAAGTATGGAGGTATATGAAACAATGCATTGATATGGATATCAAAATCATAAAGAATATAAAAAAAAAAGAAGAGAAGAAAAATGGGTCCCAAAAACCTAGCTTCATATCCCAAATCCTGTATTACCTCATAACAAATTCTATCTGGCTAACTGTTAATTATTCTTTCTCAAATTATCTTTTTTCCATATAGAGCATACTAGCTTCTCTGTTTCCTTACTTCCTACTAAGTAGCTTGCCACCCTGGAATTAGCCCATGCCTTCTATGTAGTTGTCCCTCCACGAGTCATGGTGGTGATTTATGGTTTCTTTTTCTAAACTTGGACCTCTGTGAGGAGAAAATAAAACCTGTGGTCTCAATGTAAGCAAATGAAGTTTTATTGGAACACAGTCATGCCTATTTGATTACACATTATCCGTAGCTGCTTCTGTGCTCAAAGATAGAGCTAGTGACAAGTTACAGCAGAGACCGTACAGCCCCCAAACCTAAAGTATTTACTACTTACTTGGCCCTTTATAGAAAAAAATCTGTTGACCCCTGGTTCAACAATAATCAAGTAGAAGTTATAGATGAAGAAAAGAAATATTTAACAAGCAGAACTGTTGCTTACAACACACTTGAGTTGTAGGAGAGCAGTTTCTACAATGCATACTCATTAAGTCAGATTAATGCCACTACTTAGCATGTAATATATGGGGTAATCAATACCATTGTGTCTGTTGTTAAAAAAAAAAAAAGTGATGAGAGCATGTCATTGATTACATACTCACCAATGCTATCAACATTTACCTTAGTTCAGGTAAATGCCACAAAGATAAAGGTTACCTATTGCATAAGAAGAATTGGGTTTTCAGCCAATTCTCAATCATTTCATGGCAGATTAAGACCTTTGCTGTGCTTTCTTTTCTCTCCTGATTCCCACCTTTAGGTATTTCACTTTTTTCCTCAGACTTCCAAAGGGAGAAAGGGGGTTGGAAAGAGTCATTCTTTAAGCACTCATAAACATCTCTGGAAAAAGACTGTGTGCTTAAAAAAAAATCTTTAGAAATAATGAATAAAACTTTATTTTTAGGTTTCTGTGTAGATTGCAATTATCTATACTCTCCTGGCTAAGAATAGCTTGGAAAATTCAGAGCTCTTTGGTGATGACAGGTTTTTGTTTGAACACCATCTCGTCAGAAATTCTCTTCTTCCTTAAATGTACACATGTATAAAACAACCAATCAAAGAGAAAACCGTTCACTATCCTAAGAAATGCAATATTAAGCTGGGAATTCCATTGGAAAGTGATTATACACCAATGACTATTGAACTTTTGCTATTATCTTCACCAAAAATCCTGTTTTACCTCAGTTTTACAAAATTCATGTTCACATTTGAATACTTATGAATTAGAAAGGTACCTTATTATCTGTATGTGCATGTAACATGGTACCTATCTTCCAACTTCCCCTGACCCCCCAACAGCTCTTCTTAAATTGACAACACCTTACAGCTGATGGCCCCTCCAAACCAGCAAAATATATTTTCCTGGGAAACCAAAAGTGAGTGGTGACAATCCAGTTTTCATAAAATAGCTTTTCTGAAATTAATCCCTGCTGGTGATCTAACAGGTCCAAGATTCAAGCCCCATATTTCTTCACAAGCCCTAACTTCTGAGGCAGGTATCTCCATCCACCTGTCTGATGAGTCCCCACATGGGCAGTGATGGCACCCTGAAAAAAAACACAGGCAAATCTCTCACAAACAAGGCTTGTTGCCACCAGTGCCAAATGGTCTTTAAGCCCATCACAGGCTTCATTCCCTTGTGCCCTTTTGCTTCTAAAGGTCTACCAAGTTCATTCAAAAACTAAAGTCACTGAGTCTGTGCATTGTTTTCCAAACAACCCATTATCCCGTGGCCTATTGCAAAAGTAGTTGAGGGAAAATCTGTGCGGAGAGATAAATCTTTCTGTAACATTTCAAGACTCATCTACAGCCAATTAGAAGGGCCACTGGGACAGTGGCCTGATAGCACACATTCAAATCACGTTAATCCCCCTCAAAGTCCTTTAAGAAACCTCTGAGCAGACCTGCAGGATACTCTGTGGTCCTGACTTGATGGGAGAGCCAGTTTCTGTATCAAGGGATGGCCTATCAAGCTCAGAACAGGCTTGTGGCCAGAGATGAGCTATCTGAAGAAACAAAGAATGGAATCCTGAGGTTGTGGACAGTAAAAAGCTTTTATAGGAGGAATGGGTCCTTAGCTCCAGTACTTACTTTAGCCTCTGAATGCAACCTTGGGCCATACAGGAGCCTGGGCTACTGGACAGATGAATTAATGGTGCTTTATTTCCAAACTGAATTGGCTTTAATGGTTAGCTTGGTGGATTTCATCGTAGGGTTTTGACCTGCAGTTTTTAAGGACTACTCCAGGTCAGGACATTTTCAGTCTCTCCCCATCTTATTTATGTGGCCCTATATTCCTCATGTACCTTTTCTGGAGAGCGGGTGAAGCCATTTCTCTCTTTTACAATATTCATAGCCTGCAATTTTCTAAGCTCATTGTTATCAGAGGAGCCAGGTACTTTGGAAACTTGTTATGACTAACACAATGCACTACCGACGCCATTGACATCAGCAAATCATTACAGAGCATTGCTTCCTTAAGTCACATAACATTCCTATGGAGAAGTAAATACCTTTTCTCCCATTTTTCTGGTTGGATAAACAAAGACCCAGGGGAAAAAAATGTATATGCCCAAGGTCTCCAATGTAAATAAAAGTATTTTACATTCTTTAGGTTCTCTTCGTAAATACAAAACTTCCCATTTTGGCTTCCTATTATTAACTCAGAAGGCCACTTAAGTCAGAAAACCCTGGCCTAGAGAACTGCCAAACACTCCTTTCTCACACCAATGACATTCGGCCCCAGTAGTCTCCAGAGCAAGTGGAGCCAGCACATGGCTAAGCTGAGAGGTTCAGTGACTGCAGGCAGCGTGCCCAAGGGCCAGACACTTAAACCAGCCTCATTTTTCAGAAATGACACCATCTTCTGATCTGTTCAGATCTGGCCACAGAGTAACTTTCAGAAAGTGTTTGTCAGAAACTTGTTCTTCTCTCAGAAGAGTTCCCAAGAGACAGCTTCTGTTTCTCTCTGCAGTAAAAGAAAAGCACCCCTTCCTCACAATCCTCACACACTCGCTGCAGTGACGAGAAAATGATAATGTAAAAGGAAAAACTAGAGACCCTTAGAGACCACCATGGGTCTCTCCTGGGGAGGTGGCAAGGAGATCTGTGTACATAGTATTCTCTCATGGAAATAGGCCTCCTGTCTTCCGTAAAACTGAAAATAAGGATGATAACAAGAAAGATTTATTGGAGTTTGAAAGGAATTTCTGACATTACCATAATGGCATTTCTCTGTTCCCATCTCCATTTCGTACTTCTCTGAAAACATAGCTAAAGGGAACTATTCTTTCCCTATGGTTCACAACAATAGGATTGCCCAAACTAGCACATACTTTCTCGAAACTTGGTTAATTACCAACAGAAATACTAAAAGCAAAAAATCAGCTTCATGCATATGTGTTTGAGAACTTTTATTGTTCTAAGAGACTCCTAATTATATGTTTCCTCTGGTATCTACCCCCTACCCCTCCCTACTTCCCTACGGGAGGCTGAGTAACACAATCAAAGAAGATTCTAAAGAGGCTTGTCATATCCTGGGGTTTACATACATGGTAGTCAAAAGGCAGTGATGTTAATATTGTTTTACAGTATGCTGACTGCTTGGGGGGTTTGCAGCCATCTGTGTGAATTAACCCTTTTTCTAAGTCAGGGGAAGGGCTGGATCAGCTCACTCATGGAGTTATTCTGTCTCATCACTCTTGCTCTACCTAATCATTGATGTGGGGCCAGTAGGCATCAATTATTAGAGGGAACAATATGGAAGGGTCAAAGGCAAACTACCCCAAGATGGGCCACTTTTGCATGCAGTTTATTTCTAGGTGAAATCATCAGTCAAGTCTCAAAAGACTCATGAAAAAAAAAAATCAAACTTTCCCCACCCTCAAAATACCTAAAAGAATTTAGATAGAGGACCTGCTCCAGGAAGGGAGCTATTACCATAGATAACTACATTATGCTGTGAAGAAGGTATGGTAGATAGGGAGGAACCTAGCACGGCCTGTGTGATCAGTGTCCTCCATGTGCCACTATGTCTAAATGACCCAACCAACATTTCTTTACCAAACATTTACTCTTTTTCATCTTCCTGTGAATTGTATTATTTCCCTTGAAGTTTCAGACCCTTACCCCTTTTCCATAGTTCAGGATGACATATATACCTCATTTTGCCAGACTGTCTTTAGAATTTCATGTCTGAATGGATACCCAGTATGTACAAAATTAAATTTGATTTTCTCCTGTTCATCTGTCTCATGTAAACTTTATTCTTAATCTAGTTACAAGAACACTGAAGGGTAGTATGTGTGTGTGTGTATGTATATGTATATATATATATACATATACATATATATTTTTTTCCTTCCCAAAACATGTCCCACTAAACTTTGGGGTAATAGGCATCTACTGATTCTGCCCCAATCAATTCCCATAAGAGCTATTATCAACACTACATCTGGGTTCTCCAGGAGCTAACTAGATTTTCCAGGGGGGTGTTGAGTTTACGAACAGAGAAGATTTCATTAGATCCACATTCTAGGCTCCTAATGCAAACCTGTTTCTACTGAAAGGTGAGCTGGCTACAATATAAATGATGTGGTATTTATGAATCCTTATGAACATTCTTGATTCTTGTGAATCTGATGAACATTATGGACTCTAATTTCAGAAAAAAAATGCACAGGCTCTCTATTTCAATCTCTCTCTCTCTCTCTCACACACACACACACACAGAAAGCATATAAATCTGATTAGCTCCTGGACCTCCTGAAGCTCATCTGGTTCCAACAGGCCCAGTGAATAAACCTCATTTTATTAGAAGTTTCACTTCTAGCATGTTCTTTCCCCCCACAGTCCCATTATAAACATTTAGCATACTCTTTCCCCACAGTCCCATTATAACCATGTCTAATGGATTTTAATGTCTCTTTAATTGTCTTGTGCTTCAATCAAATGATTTCCTCACTGGTTTGAGGATAGCAGTCTACTACCATGGTATTTAATTTTTAATCTGTATACATGCACCAAGCACCTATTACAAGTAAGCACTCTGGCACTCCTCTGATGGTCACTTTTATGTGTCAACTTAGCTAGGGATACTGCCCAGTTATTCATGCAAACAGACATGTTGTTGTTATCCACACGATTAATGTTCAAAAATCATCTGACTTTAAGTAGATCAT
Organism: Taxidea taxus jeffersonii; assembly: GCA_003697995.1. Classification (NCBI taxonomy): domain Eukaryota; kingdom Metazoa; phylum Chordata; class Mammalia; order Carnivora; family Mustelidae; genus Taxidea; species Taxidea taxus. Next base: position 27,057 of record ML101037.1, read on the forward strand.
CCTAGATCATCTGAATGGACCTCACCTAATCAGTTGGAAGACCCGAAGAGCAGGGCTAAGAATTTAGGGAAGAAAAAGAGTCCCACTGTGGACAGCAGCTTCAATCCATGCCAGGAACTTCAAGCCTGCTCTCCCTGATGTTCTGCTCTATGGACCTCAGATTTCCTCAGCCAGCTCCTATAATCATTTAAGTCAATCCTGGCAATAAACCCCTTAGTATATGTTTATTACTGGCTCCATTTCTCTATATAAACCTTGACTAACACAGATTTGGTACCAGAAATTTGAGTGTTACTGGAGCAGCTACCCAATATGTGGAGCTAGCTTTGGAATTGGGTAATGGATAGAGTCTGGAAGAATTCTTAGGCACATGGTTGAAAAAACCTTTATTTACTTAAACAGATTATTAGTAGACATACAGGAAGTATAGGAACTTTAAGTGAAATCTCAGAAGGAAATGAGTAACATGTATTGGAAACTGGAGAAAAGATGGTCCTCACTAGAGAGCAGCAGAAAGCATGGTTAAATTTTGTGCTGTGTTTAGTAAGCCAACACAGACTCCACAGAAAACTAAGATGAAGAAAGGTATAATCTCCCTCAAAGAGCTCAGAACTTGCAGAGGCTGAATATTTGATCACTGTAACACAGAGCTGACAACAATAGTCAGACAAAGTGTGACAACAAGAGTCAGACAAAGTGTGACTTGGAACTGTTCTTTGGGTGCAAAGGATTGAAAGCGTTCACAGAGAGTGGAGTGTATGATGTGAGGAGAAGTAGAAGCACAGAAATGACTGGTATGCTCTGAGAAGACTTTGCTCAACATGGAAAAATCACTGAATTCATGACTCTGAACAGGAACAGTACTGACTACAAGATATAATTAGAATGTTACAATGTTTTTCACAGAGCTATAACAAATAATATCAAAATGTGCATGGAACAACAAAAGACCCCAAGTAGACAAAGCAATACTGAGAAAGAAGAACAAAGTTGGAAGTGTCACAATTCCAGATTTCAAAATATAGTACAAAGCTATAGTAAAGAAAATTGTATGGTACTGGCAGAAAAAAAATAGACACAGAGATCAAAAGAACAGAATAAAGAGTCCAGAAATAAACCCACACTTATATGGTCAATTAAACTATAACAAAGGACGCAAAAATATGCACTGTAGAAGAGACTCTCTCTTCAACAAATGGTGCTGGGAAAACTGGAGAGCAGCATGCAAAACAATGGAACTGGACCACCTTCTAACATTATACACAAAAAGAAACTCAAAATGGATTAAAGACCTAAATGTGAGACCTGAAACCATAAAAATCCCAGAAGAAAGTGTAGGCAGTAATTTTTCGACACCAGCTATAGCAACATTTTTCTAGATCTGTTTCTTAAGGCAAGAAAAACAAAAGCAGGGGAGGAGTCAAGATGGCGGAGAAGTAGCAGGCTGAGAGGACATCAGGCAGCAGATGAACTAGATAACTTATCAAACCATTCCAAACACCTACAAATCCAATAGGAGATCGAAGAGAAGAAGAGCAACAATTATAGAAACAGAAAATCGACCACTTTCTGAAAGGTAAGACCAGCGGAAAAGTGAATCCAAAGCGACGGGAAAATAGACCATGGGGGGAGGGGCCGGCTCCCGGCAAGCAGCAGAGCAACGGAGCACAAAATCAGGACTTTTAAAAGTCTGCTACACAGAGGGACATCGCTCCAGAGCCTAAACCGGGGTGAAGACCTCATGGGGACAGTGTGGCCTCAGGTCCCGCAGGGTCACAGAAGGATTGGGGTGTCTGAGTTTCGCAGAGCTCACAGGTATTAGAGCGGGGAAGCCGGCTGCGGAGACAGAGCTGAGGAGTGAGCTCTCAGCTCAGGGTTACCTTGAACCATAATCCGTGGCACAGGCTGGTGCTCTGTGCGTGGGGTCCCCACAAGATCCGGGGAGACTCCAACCTGGAAGAGCTCAGATATGTGGGGTTCAGAGACTCCAGGTGGGGCTTTGTGCCAGAGACAGAGATGCTTGGTCACAGGCTGGGTGAGCTCGGAGTGCAGCTGGAGGCCAGTGAGATGGGAGTGATTGCACAATTTTCTCCAAGTGCGGCTGGAGGCTGGGGAGACAGGAGTGATTAAGTGCTTTTCTCTGAGGGTGCACTGAAGAGTGGGGCCCTGAGCTCTCGGCTCCTCCGGGCTGCAGATTGGGAGGCCACCATTTTCATTCCTGTCCTCCAGAACTCTACGGAAAGTGTTCAGGGAACAAAAGCTCCCAAAAGCGAACCCGAGCAGATTACTTAGCCCGGCCCCTGGTAAGGGTGGTGCAATTCCGCCTGGGGCAGAGACACTTGAAAATCACTACAACAGGCCCCTCTCCCCAAGATCAACAAGAAATCCAGCCAAGACCAAGTTCACTTACCAAGGAGAACAGTGGAATTCCAAAGGAGGAGAAAGCAAAGCATGGAATTCATGGCTTTCTCCCCATGAATCTTTAGTCTTGCAAAGTTAATTAATTTTTATAATTTTTTTTCTCTTCTGCTAATTTTTTTAAACTTTTACCCTTTCCTCTTTTAACGTTTTTTAACTAGTTTATCTTAATAACTTTCTTTAAAAAAATCTTTTTTGAACCTTTATTATTATAGTCATATTTTATCCTTCATTGTATCTAACTTTATTCTTTGTATACACATAGGGTTTTTTTCTTCTAAAAAATTTGGGGTACAACTTCTAATAGATCAAAATATACCCTAAATCTAGCACTGGGCTTGATCTAGTCTCCAGCCCAAGCAAGTTCTCTCCACTTTCTTTTTTTTTTTATTCTCCCTACCAAATTACCTTATCAACTCCTTTGTTAGAAATTAAAAAATTTTTTTTCATCTTTACAGTCATATTCCATCCCTTCATTGTGTTTACCCTTATATACGTTTTTCATTCTTTAAAATTTTGGGAGGAAGTTTCTTCTAAGAGACCAAAATACTCCCCAAATTAAGTGAGTGACCCTGTTCTAGTCACCAGTCTAATATATATATATATTTTCATTTTTTATATTTTTTCTTTATTTGTGTTCTTTTTAAAAAAAAAGATTTTATATTTATTTGATAGACAGAGATTACAAGTAGTCAGAGAGGCAGGCAGAGAGAGAGGAGGGAGCCAGCTCCCCGCTGAGCACAGAGCCCGATGTGGGGCTCGATCCCAGGACCCTGAGACCATGACCTGAGCTGAAGGCAGAGGCTTTAACCCACTGAGCCAACCAGGTGCCCCTGTGTTCTTTTTTTTTTAATTTTTTTTCTCTTTTCTGAACTTCTTTTTAAGTCCTTTCTCCACCCCCGCCCGCCCGCACACACAATTTGGGGTCTCTTCTGATTTGGTTAAAGCACATTTTTCTGGGGTCTTAGCAACCCTTTTAGTATTTCATTTGCTCCTTCATATATTCTTATCCGGATAAAATGAGAAGATGGAAAAACTCCCACAAAAACAAGAACAGGAGGCAGTACCGAAGGCTAGAGACCTAATCAATACAGACATTGGTAATATGTCAGATCTAGAATTCAGGATGATGATTCTCAAGGTTCTAGCCGGGCTGAAAAAAAGGCATGGAAGATATTAGAGAAACCCTGTCCAAGAAATAAAAGCCCTTTCTGGAGAAATAAAAGAACTAAAATCTAACCAAGTTGAAATAAAAAAAGCTATTAATGAAGTGCAATCAAAAATGGAAGCTCTTACTGCTAGGATAAATGAGGCAGAAGAAAGAATTAGTGATATAGAAGACCAACTGACAGAGAATAAAGAAGCTGAGCAAAAGAGAGACAAACAACTACTGAACCACGAGGGGAGAATTCAAGAGTTAAGTGACACCATAAGAGGAAACAACATTAGAATAATTGGGATTCCAGAAGAAGAAGAAAGAGAGAGGGGAGCAGAAGGTATATTGGAGAAAATTATCATAGAGAATTTCCATAATATGGCAAAGGGAACAAGCATCAAAATCCAGGAGGTGCAGAGAATCCCCCTCAAAATCAATAAAAATAGGTCCACACCCCATCATCTAATAGTAAAATTTACAAGTCTTAGCAACAAATAGAAAATCTTGAAAGCAGCCTGGGACAAGAAGTCTGTAACTTACAATGGTAAAAATATTAGATTGGCAGCAGACTTATCCACAGAGACCTGGCAGGCCAGAAAGAACTGGCATGATATATACAGAGCACTAAATGAGAAAAACATGCAGCCAAGAATACTATATTCAGCTAGGTTATCATTGAAAATAGAAGGAGAGATAAAAAGCTTCCAGGACAAACAAAAACTGAAAGAATTTGCAAACACCAAACCAGCTCTACAGGAAATATTGAAAGGGGCCCTCTAAGCAAAGAGAGACCCTAAAAGTAGTAGATCAGAAAGGAATAAAGACAATATACAGGAACAATCACCTTACAGGCAATACAATGGCACTAAATTCATATCTCTCAATAGTTACCCTGAACGTAAATGGGCTAAATGCCCCAATCAAAAGACACAGGGTCTAAGAATGGATAAAAAAAAAAAA